>SZWC01004349.1:19969-36727 GCA_023375785.1 Penium margaritaceum
CTCCACCCACCTCCACCCAAACACAACAAGGGACAGAGCAGTATGTCATCGTATGATTATGTACACTACTGTTGCAATGTACACGCAAAGAGTCCCAGACCAAAGAAGTAATACACATACCCAACAGCGTTCAAGTTCAGTCTGACACATGGAACACATTCTATACACAATTAAATCAGTGCATTTGAGAATGTATTAATACATGAGGTATGTAATGTTGGATATCTCCCCTATACACAGATACTTCAGTGTATAAAAGCCATGCGATTTCCTATACCTCGCTACTCCTTACATCACCACCCTTGCTAGCCCTCCCTACACTTGCTGCTGCTCTAACCATCAGTGTAGTAGCCGACTTGACTCCCTTGGATGCCTTGGCTGCCTTTGCTACCTTGGCTGCCTTAGCTGCCATGGCAGCCTTTGCTTCCATGGCTGACTATGCAGCCAGGGCAGCCTTGGCTACCTTCACAACCCTGGCCACCTTGGCCTTCTTCCTTACTTTAACTGCACTTGATGTAGATGCAGCCAAGGCTGCATTATAAACCTGCGCCATCACCCAGACTCCTCCACTTCAGTGCCTTCATCTCCTCCACTGTCCCCATATTTTCCAGCCCTCATCTCCTCTTCAGCTGCATCCACCTCTCCTATCCTTCCGCCAGCCTCATCTCCATCTTCACCTCCTCATTCCCCCGCTTCAGTCCATTCTCCGGCCCTGTCCACAGCCCCTCCAGCCGCCCTTGTCGGAAGTAAAGAAGAGAAACCAGCAAGAAGACCGGAGCACATTTGAGCACACAGAATAAAAAGGACCGCACGAATTTCAATGGAAAAGTACAAGCGAGATCCGTACGCCGACAACAGACCACGACCTGAAGTCTCAGAGAAACACGACAACCGCGCTATGGCAAAGCCGTCGCCGCACGTCGCCCATATACCGTGAACCAGCGCTTCCAACTTGTAGGGGTACTAGCGAGGTGTAGGACACTACATTAGATAGCCTAGACCAGTTTGCTCTTTGCTTCCGCTATTGTCTATCAAATGATTATTTTCCGTCATCCGCCTCTCAGTCGTATCCGCTTCCGCTCCCGGCCATTCTACCTGTTTGCCTCGCATCGCTCAAATCTGCGACTTGTGACTCCCGATCCAACTCAACACTTGTCATCCAATGCCAGACCGCTTGCGTCCATCTCCACTGATACTCAAAAGTCTGACATGGTATCAGAGTAGTAGGTTCCCAGTCCTGGTAACCTGCCACCATGATTCCAGTACTCATCTTTGCAGTCGCAGCTGTGTGTTTCCGCCTCTTTCCTCCTTGCACTTCGACAGAAGACCACAATGTTCCTGCCCCCGATTTCGTAACTGAGCCCTCCTTTTTCGATGTCGCTCAAGTTTCTATCCAAGACGGGGAACCACCGCTGCTGACACTCCTCACAACATCCGATTCTCTCTACATTGAACAATTCCTTGATTTTGGATGTGCCATCCATGCACTCCAAGATGCCAAAATCACGACACCACGGGCAACACCAGTGACCATCACTGGTGCTACCAAGGGAATGACATCACAAAGCCGCTACTCCGCAACTCTTACATCTCCAGCAGCTCCGAGTGGTCAAATCCGAGGTTATCACACTCCAGACCTTCGACACAACCTCCTGTCTGTCCATCAACTCCAGAAAGAAGGAGTGAACATTTTCTTCCCCACCTACGGATCGGAAGCGCGACTCACTACGGCTGACAATAAACCACTGGCAACCTTCACTGTCCTTAACAACCTCTACAGTCTGCAGATTCCCGGAACATCTGCCATCTTCACCATTGAAGAAGACATTCAACCCTCAACCTGTGATTGTCGAAGTCTATCTCATCCTCTCCTCATACACCATCACCGCCTGGGACATCCAACTTTCAATGTCCTTCTTCGCCTCCAAGCCAGAAACATGGTGAAAGGGCTGCCATCCCTCTCTCCACTAACCCGCCCTGCAAGACCACCTTATACTACTTGCAGTCTTGGCAAAGTGAAAGTATCTCTTCATCCTCATTGAGCCGCACGAGCAGCAAATCCTCTTGACATCCTCCACATTGACCTTATGGGACCAACTCGCCCCACCTCTCTCCAAGGCTACGAGTACTTCCTCACCATTGTGGATGATCACTCTCGGTTTGGCGCACCAATCCATCTCAAGTCCAAGGCTGATGCCAAGCCCGCATTTATCAAGTGGTCCAAGTATCAAATGAGCCGTCTCAACCGATCCATTGGTAAAATCTAGACAGACAGAGGTGGTAAATTCCTTTCTCATGAACTCCGTGAGTTCCTGTCAGAACGCGGCATCGGGCATAAAATAAGTGTACCAAAGGTGCCAGAGCAGAATGGAGTGGCAGAAAGACAGAACGGATTCCTGGTTGCTCTCACACGCACTCTACTTGTGCATGCTAGACCACCAGAAACCTTCTAGACTTATGCACTCCGCTATGCCACCAGAGTGTACAACTACTATCCAGCCAAGCATCTGCCTGATGTCACCCCAGCTGAACTTTGGCTAGGATACAAGCTTGATGTCTCCAAAATCCACGTATGGGGTTCCACAGCCTACGTCTTGCTCAAGAAAGCTGACAGAGCTCATGCTCATCTCTCCAAATTTGGCCCACGAGCCACGCGTCGTATGTTCGCCGGGTTCGACCTCAACTCTTCTGGCTACTTGTTCTACAAACCTGAACTCAAACGGGAAATCTGTAGCACTGATGTTCACTTCGATGAGATTACCCCCTTCTTTTGCCAACAGTCGCCCATCTCAACTATTCCCCTTACCTCGACACAATTCCCAGAACTACCTCCAGTGCCCTCACCTCCGACCGTTCCTCCTCCACTAATCTCTCCATCATCTCCAGCAACTTCTCTAGCAACAGCAACCCCACCGATACTCTCCCAGGACACACTCCTGTACAACCACGTCCAACCTCACTACCACCTCTAACTCCCGACCCTGACTTTGAAACCATCTCCGACCATCTTCTTACACTCGGCCACCCACTTCCCTCAGCACTAGTCCTTCCTCCAATAGCAGCAAAAACATCAATAGCAGCAGACATTGTAGGAGCACCAGCAACAGAACCAGTACTCCGGCAATCTACCAGAAATAAAGCAGCAGCCTCCATTACCACATTAGCTGACACGGATGGAGACCTCAACATCTAGGAAGACCGCCATGTTGAGCTTCTCCGTACCTCCTTCCTTCCCTCATGGATTGCAGCCGGAGATGGTCTCAACTCTCTACGTTGACCAACTCCTCCCATGAACCCTCGTCGCCGATGCTATCCTCGCATTCCCCTTCTCAGTACTACCATCACCACTGCACCCATTGCCACCCCCAGCACATACATTGTAGCCGTGACCGGGCCCCAAGCAAAACAATGGTGCACTGTCATTGCCAGAGAACTGGCCTCCTTCAAGGCCACCTCCACCTACACTGACGTTCCTCGTCCACCACACACCAATGTGGTCGCAGAAAAATGGGTTTTCCGTGTCAATACTCACCTGGAGAAACCAACTGAATTCAAGGCTCGGTATGTGGCGAAAGGATTCTTGCAGCGGGACGGCATGGACTTCTTCGACACCTTCTCTTCCACAGCCAAACTGACCACCCTGAGAGCCGTGCTGCATATTGTAGCCACTGAAGACATGGAACTGCATACCATGGATGTGTCCATGGTCTTTCTTCAAGGAGATCTGCATGAAACTATCTACCTGGTCTGCCTTGAAGGATACACTCCAGACTAGCCCAACATTGTCTGGAAGCTGCACCGCCCAGTCTACGGACTCAAAAAATCTCCTCGAGAATGGCATGCCAAACTACGAGAAACTCTCCTTGACCTGGGGTTCATAGTCTCCACTGCAGACCCCAGTCTGTTCCTTCGCTTGCAGCCAGCTGAACAGACCTACATCCTGGCCTGTGTGGATGACCTGGCTTTCACTTCAAACAATCCCACTGCTCTCTAGGAGTTGAAGCAAGCACTCCTAGGTCGCTTCACCATGAAGGACCTCGGGGAACTGACCCACTATCTGGGGATTGACATCAAGCGGGATCAAGAGAAGCGGGTCATCACTCTCTCCCAAGAAACCTACATTACTTCACCACTGAAGCACGTCGGACTTGAGAACAGCAATGGGACACCACCCTTATGACAGTGGATCATAAACTCACATCACCAGCCTACACAGTCTCATCTCCTTCCCCAGAATCCTACCCTGAGCTGGTAGGATCTCTGATGTATGCAATGGTCTGCACACGTCCCGACCTCGCTTTCCCTCTCATTGTGTTGTCACGGTATGTGGGAGATGGGAATCACAGTGATCAGCACTGGAAGGCAGAAGAACGAGTACTGTGGTATCTGGGAGAAACTGCATCCTTCTACCTCGAGCTGGGAGGAACACAGCCGATAGTGCTAGAAGGATACAGTGACTCCTTGTGGGCTGATGACCAAGCCAATCGGAAGTCTTCACAAAGCTACTTCCACCTTGGCTTGTGACTGATCCGCTGGAGGTCCACCAGGTCCTCCTCCGTCTCACTCTCATCCTATGAGGCAGAACTCTATGCAGGTTTCATGGCTCCCCAAAAAGCCCTTTAGCTGAAGTACCTATTGCAGGACCTTCGATATCCGCAACGACTCCCAGTCTAGTGGTGTGAAAACCGAAGCACCATCGCTCTCATAGAAAATCCCGTCTTCCATGGGCAAACCAAGCACATTGAGCTGTGCTACTTCTTCATCCAGGAGAAGGTGCAGGCAAAGGAACTTTTGGTCCAGCATGTGGCCTCAAAGGCCAACAGGGTTGACATCTTCACCAAAGACCTGGCACGAAATGCAACCCTGGTATATCTTCTAGGTCTCAGGATCAGAGACACCTGAAGCTTCTGTGCTGGTTTCCCTTCACGGGGGGTGCCAAAAATAAAGAAGAGAAACCAGTGAGAAGACCGGAGCACATCCAAGCACACAAAATAAAAAGGACCACACGAATCTCAACGGACACGTACAAGCGAGATCCGTGCGCAGACAACAGACCACGACCTGAAGTCTCGGAGAAACGCGACAAACCGTGCTATGGCAAAGCCGTCGCCGCACGTCGCCCATATGCCGTGAACCAGCACTTCCAACTCGCAGGGATACTAGCGAGGTCTAGGAAACTACATTAGATAGCCTAGACCAGTTTGCTCTTTGCTTCTGCTATTGTCTATCAATCAATCATTTTCCGTCATCCGCCTCTCAGCCGTATCCGCTTCCGCTCTCGGCCATTCTACCTGTTTGCCTTGCATCGCTCAGATCTGTGACTTGTGACTCCCGATCCAGCTCAACACTTGTCATCCAATGCCCTTCCACTCCGAAAGACCGCTTGCGTCCATATCCACTGATTCTCAAAAGTCTGACAGCCCTTGCTCTCTCTATCTATTTTTTATGCAGCCATTATTGGTAAAAACACATGGGCTTGAAGCTAGCTTCTTAAGCCATGACTCACGGTACAAGGTAGCCTTTAGAAACTAGGAAATGGAAGTGGGGAGAAAACTAAAGAGAAAGCTAAGAAGGTCTAGCATTGCTTAATAAATGAGGAGGAGGGGAGGAGATAAATTACGTTGTAGTGTTTACAACCATACATACTCCATCAATTCTCTTGTTTTCTCCTTGACTTCTGGCTTTCCTTGGCCTCCTTTTCATTTATCTAGACACCTCTTGTGCCACCTTGACGATGTCTCCCTTGAGCCCACAACAACTGGGAGGTCTTCAAACGTTTTTCTCATAGGGGCCTCCCTTGGTCTCGGCAATGAATTCTTCATCAAGGCTTCTTTGTCGTAGGGAAATGCAGTACACCAACTCTACCGACAAGGAGGAAAAGTGAGAGGCTAAAAGGAGGAGAAAGGAGGTTGGTTCAAAGATGGGCACTCCCCACCCCCTCGTAAAAAAATGAGTCAGTTACCTAGGAGAGGGAAGATGTTGGTTGAATCTCTAAAATAAAAGGAGCTTGTGAAGAGGAATCAGGTGTAATTTATGATGCTAAAAATACATAAATGTTAATCACGTATTCCCATCTTGCATTCTTGCCATTGGTGTAGCTCCTAGAGGCATTTTAATAGTTTAGTACTTGCCAAAATTGTCGTAGATTTTTTCACGAGGTTGGTTCCTTCTCAAAATAATACTAAAATTAGAATGAATTCAACTCCTGAATGGAATCTACAACTCATTGGGGGACATTATTATCAACTTTCCATGAAAGAAGGCTCAAACATTGATTATGTTTTTACCTTAACCCTGATTTTGGGTCTCAAACCAATGATTTTCTACCTCCACATCGTGAGTTTGCTCAAGTTTTCTATGTGCAAAACTTGGTGTTTGTACCAAACAAGCTTAAATATCATTTTTGACATCCTTGTAAAAAGTCCTGTTGTGTGAGAGACGCAAGATGATTTCATGCCACCATTTTTGTTTTCCTCTTACGCATTCACACTCTGACCTTCTCCCCATATCTTGCTCACCCGGTAAGGCAAGGAGGAGAGAGAAAGGTTGAGGGCTCGAGGCCACCGGCCTCCGTCCTCGAGGCCTCGCCTCCTGGCTTGGCGGCAGTGAGCATGTGGCCGGCTAGTTTCCTGGCCGATCGTCGTGCGTCCAACCGGTCAGCTGCCAGCTGGCCGGTAGTGAACAAGTGGCTGGCCATTGGCCTGCCGTCCTTTTGGCAAAAGAATCATACTGGCTAGCCCCTGCTATTGCAAGGTGAATGGGCCCTCTCGCTACACAACCAGCGTAATCTAAAGTTAGCTACAACTCATGTTGGAGAGGTAGACAGTGGTCGTGGTGAAATCCATTGGAGAGAAAGTCAGCAAATGATAGGTCTATGTCATGTATAGGTATGGTCAAATGACCGGTGGCAGACACCAGCTGTGGTGAAATCCATTGTAGAGAAAGTCAGCAAATGATAGGTTTATGTCATGTATTGGTATGGAAAAGCACTGCTCTTCAAAGCAACTCTCAAGGGCATAGGGGACAAGCAATGGCCGAGCATCCTTGATGAAGAGGTGTCATGACAGAACCTTCCATATCAGAAGAATTCACATGGTAATTGTGTCTTCAAGTCTTTAGAACCAAACCCTGGTCCGTGGTTACCACCTGAACCAGGCTCGTTCCATCAATCAGCATCACAGGGTTTAGGTACTAATGGCATACCAGCTACAACCAGCACCTTGAAGGTGGTCGAGAAGAAAACCATTTAAGGAAGGCATCATTGAAGTTACCCACATGATCCTATTCCCCCATTATGATGGAGAATTGAGATCCTGCCTCTCAGGATTCTTTTCTCTGCCTCCTCTTCCTCCACATCTTTTTGTTCCTCGTCCTCCTCCTCCATGTCATCATTTTCTCCCTCATACACCTATCTTTCTCTCGTATCTGTCCTCTATCCTCCTCCTCCCCCTTCTCTGCCTTGCCCTCATCCTTCACCTTCTACTCCTCTAGCTCCTACTCGTCCTCCATTTGGGACTTTGCCTTTTCCCCTTTGCCACATGCCGTGTGCCCATGCACATGGCATGTCGCCTGGTTCAACTTTCCTTCTTTGCATCATTTCCCATGGTTTGCAGATTTCCCTCTAGCCCATGGCGACAATCCACCGGATCATTTGACACGTGCATGAGGGTCATGATCCCTTTGGTGTTATGCCATATGCATCATCATATGTTTTTGAGACGTGGCATTTGTGAATTCCCAACGATTATCACTACCATTAAGTATTGGTAAGCTCCTCATTCCAGCAACGAGGCGACTGACGAAGACCATACAATGCACGACGGAGATGACACACCTTCTTCAAGCCATCCGAGAAATTGGGAGGCTGAACCATGTAGAGCTCCTCCTCAAGACGGCCATGGAGAAAGACATTGTTCACGTCCATCTGGTGAAGCTCCCACTGGAAGGATGTGGCCACACATATGACGACACGACTCGTCGTGAAACGTCAGACCGGGACGTAAGTGTCTCCAAAATCAACGCCAGGGATCTGGGAGTATCCCTTGGTGGTGAGGCGTGCCTTGTACCGGTCGAGAGTGCCCGAGGCTGTGAACTTCCTACGGAGGACCCACTTGGCCTTGATCGCAACGCGACCACGTGGAAGATATGCGAGCTCAAGGACGCCATGCTGAAAGAGCACAACCAACTCCGCCAAGCACGCTGCGCGCCAAGCAGCAGCGTGGGGGCGAGAGAGGGCGTCGGCAAGTGTCAGAGGGTCAGAGTCGGCAGCAGGCATGGGCAGAGAGACAACAGGAGGGGAGGAGGTGACGGCAAGAGCGCGGGCAGTAGTCACGGGAGCACCCACAAAGCGGTGGTCAGTGCAGGCATCAAGCGCATGGAAAAACTTGAGGTGAAAAAAATGATGACCATGGGCGTGACTCGGGTAAAAGGTGTACAAAGAGAGAGGGCGGGACGTAACGGCAGTCAACAAGGAAGCAACAGGACACGAGCCTGGGGGAGGAGGAGGGGCAGGAGGGGTGGTCAGGGAGGCGAGCGGAGGGGGGGATGGAGAGGGGGGCAGCACGGGCACCGAGAGCACCGTAGAAGACTTTAGACAAGAGGCAAACGGGGCTGAAGGAGGGCTGGACGGGTAAAAAGGCAAAGGTGACGGGGGGATGGGCGGGGCGAGGGAGAATAGGGAAGAAGAAGAGGAGGGAGGGTAGGNAGAAGAAGGGGAGTGTCGGGGGAGTCGGAGGGGAGGGACGCGGAGGGAGGAAGTACAGAGGGACACACGAGCGGTGGGGACGGGAGGAGGGGGGGAGGAGAGAGGTGGCCGGCAAGAGCGTGAGCAGTGCGAGATTGAGTGTGAGAAGAGACAGGTGAAGGGGGAGGGGGGGTGTCCAACACTGGGTCAGATGGAGGAAGAGGGGAGGAGGGGGGTGGGGAACGAGGAGGAGGGTCAGAGACAGGGGGGAAGAAGACAAAAGGGGATCAACGAGGGTGACGGGAGGAGGCGGGGGAAGGGTGGGGGGACGAGCCCAAGCAGCATGCCCCTTGCATTTTGGGCAAGGCTCTGCGCAAACCGTTCAACGAGAATGTGAATCACGCCTCGGACCTGCTGGAGGTCGTGAACAACGACGTTTGCTGACCATTCAAGACGGCGTCAAAGAGCGGCGCGCATTACTTTGTCACCTTCATTGATGACTACAGCAGAAAACTCTACGTGTACTTCATGAAGCAGAAAGGCGAGGTCCTAGACCGAATGAAGGAGTATGTCGCCGCGATGGAGAGGCAGACTGACCGGAAGGTCAGAGCGCTACGCAGTGACAACGGCGGAGAGTATGTGGGCTGTAGCGGGTGGATGAAGCAGCAGGGCATAAAATAGGAACAAACTACGTCGTATTTGCCTCAGTCAAATGACGTGGCGGAGCGGGCGAACCAGACGCTGTTAACATGGTACGAACCATGTTGGTGGATGCCGAATGGCCACGAAGCTTCTAGGCGGAAGCTGTGCGTACGGCGAGCTACACCATCAACCTCACTCCTATGGCGGTGCTAAAGGGGAGGAGCGGCTGGAAGACGTCGCAGGAGGTTTGGAGCGGACGCAAGCCAAGTGTGGCACACCTGAAAGTATTCGGGTGCAAGGCGCACGCGGTTGTGCAGGCTGCGCAGAGGCTTGACAGCAAGCTGGAGCCGCGGGCAAAGTCGTATCTCTTCCTTGGCTATGAGAGCGCGGATAAGGCATACCGGCTCTACGACATGCACAAGGAGGAGGTTATCCGCAGCCGAGACATCGAGTTCGATGAGCAGTAGAGCTACATCAGCAGCAACGACGTGGGCGTGGTGGACACTCCAAAGATGGGGGAGTGGTTCCAGCTCCTTGACTACGAGAAGGAGCCGACGGACGCCGAAGTTGAGGATGTGGCATTAGAGCGCGAAGGTGCACCAGCGCTGGCAGCCGACGCGGAGGACTGTGATGACGATCAAGCTCATGAGGAGATCCACCTCAAGGATCCGACGGATGAGGCACCTAGGGTGCCAAGGCGCGCACTCTCGGCAGAGTGTGCATCGGACGTCGGTGGAAAATCCACCAGACGCACCGGTCGTTCGGGCGATGTTTCTCCAGAGCGAGAGAGATCCTTGGGGAGCTGTCCGGTCGATGATTCACCGGAGTGTGCTGAGTCGGAGGGATCGCAGCTGAGCGACGATGCGCCACCAAAACTACCGCATCGCAGCGGGAGGCAGCGAAAAGTGGGGAAGCGCTTCAATGTAAAAACCGGTCGATGGATTGGCATGACGCGGTGCATGCTGGGTGCATCAACAGAGCCGTCTACTATACAAGAGGCGCTTGCGCGGCCCAAAGGGGATCAATAGGATGCAGCCATCAGATCGGAGCTGGCGTCCATCACGGAAAATGATACGTGGGAGCTTGTTGATAGGCCGAAAGATGCCAAGGTCATCGGCTCAAAGTGGGTCTTTAAGACCAAGTTCAAAAAGGAAGGTGTGGTTGAGGAATATAAGGCGAGGCTGGTGGCAAAGGGATACGTACAGCGTAAGGCCGAACACTATGATGAGACGTTCGCTCCCATCGCCAAGTTCACAAGCATCCGGGCGATCCTTGCGATGGCGGCCGCAAAGGACATGGAGCTCCACCAAATGGACATAAAGACGGCCTTCCTCAACGACATCATAGACAAAGAGATCTACATGGAGGTGCCAGAGGGGGTGGAGGCGTCGGAGGGCAAGGTGTGTAAGCTGTGGAAGTCCTTGTACGGGCTAAAACAATCGCCCAGATGCTGGTACCAACAGATGGATAGCTTCATGGCACAAATCGGCTTCAAGCGCTGTGAGGCGGATCACAGCGTGTACGTGCAGCGTGACAAAGAGCTCCATCAGATCGTCGCACTCTACGTGGCCGACCTGATTTTGTGCTCGACAGATCTGCCGAGCCTACAGCGACTGAAAGAGCAGCTGAGCAGCAGATTCCAGATGTTGGACATGGGGGAGCTAGAGTACTACCTCGGGGTGAGCATTACGCGGAACCGGAGGGCGCGCACGCTTGAGCTCAGATAGGCCAAATACGTTGCCGAGGTGCTGAAGCGGTACGGCATGGAGGACTGCAAACCAGTTGGCAGTCCGGTCTCCACAACCTGTGAACTCAGTGCGGCAATGGCGCCGCAAACAAAAGAAGAGCGGGAGGATATGGCAGGGGTGCCCTACCAATCGGCGGTGGGCAGCCTTATGTACGCCATGGTGGCGACTCGACCGGACCTGGCCTACACGGTGGGCCAAGTGAGCAGGTACGTGGCCAATCCAGGGCCACTACACTGGCAGGTGGTCAAGCGTATCCTCCGCTACCTGCAGGTGATGCGGCATGCGCGCCTGAGGTTCGACGGCAAGGGGCGGGTGGACCCTTTGCATCTGGTCTGTTACACGGATCCAGACTACGCTAGCGATGTGGAGAAGCGGAAGTCCACATCCAGCTACGTGTTCTTCCTCGCTGGTGCAGCGGTATCGTGGTACAGCAGAAAGCAAGACTGCGTCGCCACCTCCACATTGGAAGCAGAGTAAATTGCGCTGGCCGAGGCAGTCAAGGAGGCGGTGTGACTCCACAGGTTGCTGGGGGAGTTGGGCATGGCGCAGCAGGAGCCTACAGTGGTGCAAGAGGAAAACACCGGCTCAATCTCGTTGACCAACAACCTGATGCCGCACAGGAGGAAGAAGCACATTGACGTGCGTTATCAGTACGCACGGGACATGGTTGAAAAGGGGCAGGTGGTGCTGCAGCACTGCAGTACGCACAACATGCTTGCGGATTGCTTGACCAAAGCGCAACCCGTTGACCGGCACGCATTGAGCGTGGCCAGACTTGGGATGACCAGCTATGATGGGCTGGAGGGCGCAGCGGAAGATGAGTGAGAGCAAGCAGGAGCAGCGGGCATGGCAGGTGCAAGGGGGAGAATGTTGAAGATTGCCCCTCTGCATGCCCAAGTGCGGCGCCGGGAGGCGCCGACGAGCCACCAGAGAGAGGAAATTTCTCGTCGACGGATCTGGCAACTCGATGATTGCTCCGATCATAAATTGGAGGATTCCCCCTAAAATTTTACGAGNGACGTGCGTTATCACTACGCACGGGACATGGTTGAAAAGGGGCAGGTGGTGCTGCAGCACTGCAGCACGCACAACATGCTTGCGGATTGCTTGACCAAAGCGCAACCCGTTGACCGGCACGCATTGAGCGTGGCCAGACTTGGGATGACCAGCTATGATGGGCTGGAGGGCGCAGCGGAAGATGAGTGAGAGCAAGCAGGAGCAGCGGGCATGGCAGGTGCAAGGGGGAGAATGTTGAAGATTGCCCCTCTGCATGCCCAAGTGCGGCACCGGGAGGCGCCGACGAGCCGCCAGAGAGGAAATTCCTCGTCGACGGATCTGGCAACTCAATGTTTGCTCGGATCCTAAATTGGAGGATTGCCCTTGAAATTTGACAAGTTGCTGAATCCGGTGGAAGTTGTTTCACTGGAATCGGACTAGTAACAAGGGAGATATGGACTTCCAAAGTTGGGGTGTACACGGCGGCTCTGGGAGCCGGCTGCGGTTCTACTTCCAGTGAATAATTGACCGGAACGAGTAACAAAATGCCATCTGGGGATTTTGCTCCGGAAGGACTGCCGAGGCGTCCGGTGGATGTGCAGTTTTGTTACTGAGGGACTTCGCCAAAATCCTGGCTTGGAGTCCATAACTCAGTAGTACAGTTTGTTACTCGGGGACTTTGTCAAAATTCCGACTGAAGCTCCTCGAACAGGTTTTGACCCACATCAATCCCCATCACCAAAATCGATGATTAACTCATCAAAACAGACCCCAAAGGCGCGAGGGGCGCCACCACTACATGTAGGGACATCTGCACCTCCGGAATGGCGTTTTGATGGGTCCTTGATGTGTGAAGGCGCCTCGACAGGCGACGTGGTGCACGCCGCTGACTGACTTGGGGTGCTGCGCTTTGGCTGACATAGCGGGAGCTAAGGTGATTCGAATCGTGCATGGTTTGGTGCGTTGGAGAGCACATGACTAGCCCTACAAATGTTCACATCATGTCCATATTAAAAAACTAACCCCAAATCACGTTATTCCCTTCACAAAAGTGACTGTCCCACATTTGTCTTCAACTGCCAGAAACATAGCGTGAGGCAACCAGAAAGCTCACGTTTAGACTCAGAACGCGCACAAAACATAGCCGTGAGCACTCAAGACCCGTTGGGCCACGTTGGAACCGCATCCCGGTTTCTGACGGCGTGCGCCTCCTTCTTCCAGCAGTTTCTCTCTTCGCTTCTTTGCGCTAGTGCGGTGGTGTTCAAGCTTTCTTCTTGCGCCACCTGCCCTCGCTTGCACTGTCACGTTAAAGTAGCAAACTTTGTTAGCGCACCTAGACTAGTCCTACCTTTCTCTGGTGTGTTCTAGCATACTCTGCCTACTTGTTTCTCATGCAACATAGGATGGGACGCTTGCATGTTTTCTGAGGTTGCGCTCGCTGATTGCTCTAGCGAGCTCTGGTGTTCTATGTGTGGTTCACCACGTTGGGTGGGGGACCACTCTTGCAAGCCATGCGATCCAATAGGGGTCCGCGTGGCTCGCTCATTCTGGTCATTCTTTTCACAGAAAGTTCTAAAAACTCCTCTTGATCCGCTCCACGCCTAACACCTACCTCGATCCCCCCCCCCCTCACGACTCTCAAGAGCTCCCCCCCCCCCTTACAGCTCTCGAGAGCTCCCCCTCCTCACAGCATCGAGAGCCGGGGTCGGCCCCACGGCTAACTCCCGGCATCCTCCTCACAGTCACCGAGAGCCACTCGGATCCCGGTGACGGCTAAGTGTCCACCCGACACTTAGCTCCCCCGTCTCTCCCGCCTCGGCCTCTCCTATCCCCCTAGCCCCCTCATATTCTACAATTCCTCCCTTTTCTTTGTCTTTCATTTGAAAACAGGGATGAAGAGAGGACCAAACATCCATTTGCCCACAACCGCCCCAAATGCATACATTTCCGAATATTTGTACAAGACCTAGACAAATTGTGAGGATCCTTCTAGGAAAGAAGTTCAGAAAAAACAATGCTTCTTAGAAACTTCTTATACATCTAACATACAAAGACAAAAATTATTGTGTATAATACTTCAGAAATTTCCATGAACTTACTTCAGAACCGAATGCCCTTTAAAAGAGGGAGAAAAATCTTTACCTAAATTAATTAAAAAAAGTTATGTTCAAAATATGTTTTGAGGGATAGTGACATACCGTGCGCCCACACACAATTTATGTCATGTTGGAAATACATGTGCAGACAAAAATATGTCATGTCTAAATTGGTTTTACAGTGCATTCTTTCCTTAAGAACGTTCGAGTAGCCCTTTGCTGTGCCAACAGCTCTACTGTCACTCGCGTGACAGCCACGCTTTCAATCAAAAGACAGTCAAGGAAATGCTTTTCCTTCAGGAAATGTGTAGGGGCAGCATTACTTTGTTGACTTCTGCATTCAGCTTTCCTGTTTTCAGTTCATAAATGGTACATGATAAGTCATAATGTCTTATAAAACATAAGACATTACAAATGCAAGCATTCTGAACTTTCTGCTTTCAATGTTCTATGTAAGCTGTGGATACAAACGATCGATGGATAGGGACAATTAAAACCCTTTCTTTAATAGAAACGTGTTTTCTCTCATGATATTAATTAGTCAGACCGACCGATTCACTTCCGGCACCATTTATGGTTAATCACCCCTTAAAAATTCACCATTCATTCAGTGTACATGTCCAAAGTAGTCACTTGGAAGTTTCATGGTACCTTCGTGGACGTTACGTCACAATTTCATTTTACCAGTTGTCCATAGACAGAATAGTGTATAATTATTCTTCAACATGGGAAAGAACGTGGAAGGATCTCAGTGACATTTTTACTACCTAATAAAAACCATGGTTTAGCGATTCACAACTCTATCTACATTTCCCGTTAAAGCACCTATATGTGTACATACACATAAACTGTACTACATCTGTAAATACGTAATAGACGTATTTGTGGACTTGGAAGCTCGTCAGACCACTAGACGTTTACGAGGTTTGACGTTCCCTACTCGGGCTCCTGCTGGGCCCTGGTCGAGTGGGGCTCGGTACTGTGCTGACTCGGCAAGTTGCTTCGCTGTTTTTTTTGGTTTTTTTCCTTGTCCATCGACGACTAGCGACAAACGTCGTGGTCGGCGGTCCTCGCAAGCCGTCGACGAGTGTTTTCAGATGTCTACTCCAAATACACAGTGTATTTTTCACTTGTCCGTCAGATACACTTACCATATACACTCCCCCAATACAATTTACCCTTTTGGGGGGGGGGATCTCCAACTCCCATGTTGCCCCCCCCCTCTCCCCCAAAAGGGTAAAGTGTATTGGGGGAGTGTCTATGGTAAGTGTATCTGATGGACACGTAAAAAATACACTAAGTGTATTGTACACTTAGTGTATTCAAGTATCAGTTGTCCAATACACTCCCCAGCTACACAACCCCAATACACTCGTCACTTCTGGGGGGGGGGGATGAGGTCCCGACTATGTGGCTACCAATGTTTAATATGGCTGCGACACATATTTATGTCATTGAGTAGTCGACGGTCGTCGATCGTTGATCGTCATCTTTGTAAAGGGAACCGTGTCGTAAGTCGTCTATCGTCGATCGTCATTGATCGACGGTTGACGAGTGTTTTCAGATGTCTACTCCAAATACACTTAGTGTATTTTTCACTTGTCCATCAGATACACTTACCATATACACTCCCCCAATACACTTTACCCTTTTGGGGGAGGGGATCTCCAACTCCTATGTTGTCCCCCCCCCCAAAGGGTAAAGTGTATTGGGGGAGTGTCCATGGTAAGTGTATCTGATGGACACGTAAAAAATTTACTAAGTGTATTGTACACTTAGTTTATTCAAGTATCGGTTGTCCAATACACTCCCCAGCTACACAACCCCAATACACTCGTCACTTCTGGGAGGGGGGGAGATGGGGTCCCGACTATGTGGCTACCAATGTGTAACATGGCTGCGACACATATTTATGTCATCGAGTAGTCGACGATCGTCGATCGTCGATCGTCATCTTTGTAAAGGGAACCGTGTCGTAAGTCGTCTATCGTCGATCGTCATTGATCGATGGTTGACGAGTGTTTTCAGATGTCTACTCCAAATACAATTAGTGTATTTTTCACTTGTCCGTCAGATACACTTACCATATACACTCCCCCAATACACTTTACCCTTTGGGGGGGAGGGATCTCCAACTCCTATGTTGTCCCCCCCCCCCCCAAAGGGTAAAGTGTATTGGGGGAGTGTCTATGGTAAGTGTATCTGATGGACACGTAAAAAATACACTAAGTGTATTGTACACTTAGTGTATTCAAGTATCGGTTGTCCAATACACTCCCCAGCTACACAACCCCAATACACTCGTCACTTCTGGGAGGGGGGGAGATGGGGTCCCGACTATGTGGCTACCAATGTGTAATATGGCTGCGACACATATTTATGTCATCGAGTAGTCGACGATCGTCGATCGTCGATCGTCATCTTTGTAAAGGGAACCGTGTCGTAAGTCGTCTATCTTCGATCGTCATTGATCGACGGTTGACGAGTGTTTTCAGATGTCTACTCCAAATACAATTAGTGTATTTTTCACTTGTCCGTCAGATACACTTACCATATACACTCCCCCAATACACTTTACCCTTTTGGGGGGGGG
>SZWC01004349.1:45877-57768 GCA_023375785.1 Penium margaritaceum
TAAGCCACACATCGTTATTGCTAGGGAAGGCCAATGACCAAACATCAGCTCACTACCGGTCGGCCAACACCCATCCGAATGACCATCAAGCCACCCTTCAAGAAGGAACAAGCCACCGATAAAGCTCGTGACTCCATAAGCAGCCATGAGGTTGCAAGGCCTCAAGGGCCAAAATCTGTGGCCTTGAGCCTTCGTCCTCGCCCTCACCTCCTTACCTCCGGAAATGAGCGAGGAGGGATATAGAAAGAGAGAGAGAGAGAGAGAGAGAGAGAGAGAGGGAGAGAGAGAGAGAGAGAGAGAGAGAGAGAGAGAGAGAGAGAGAGAGAGAATGAGGGATTGAGGCACAAGACAAATGCAAAACCGTCAGCATACAATCGCGGAACGTGCCTAGCACCCTACAATTTTATTCCATCACGTCAAAACATAACTCAACTCTTTTCAATACAAAACTCAAATTTGTTTACATAAAACTCGTACAAACTCATGATTTCAACGTAATACCCCCCTTGTTTGGGACCAAATATGAGGGGGCGAGATAAAAATGGAGATGGGCCTACGGAAACTCAAAGAATTCGAGTCTCCCTTCACGAGTCATCGATGATTATTGCTCCAAAGTGTGACGCAGATGGGATAGCCCCTCAACAAAACTCTAGACGTCATTCTGTGAACTTTGAAAATGATCTAAGCATAGGAGATGGCGATAATTGCGTTGTGATTTTCATCGTATGAGGACTCTTGCGACCAAGTGTGAAATGGTTCCTGTGGCTACAAAAGATATGAAATGCAACGAGAAACAGAAGCTATAGAAGAAATGCCAAAGTGTGGTATGGGCTTAAAATTTAACCATTTAAGGCATCATCATTTGTGTTGGAAAGCTCTTAAGGATATCTATTTTTTTGTGCCAACTTCTCTTAGCTGCTTCAACTCGCAAAAGGGGTAGGTGAATTTTTCTAAGAACGAATGCGGAGTGCCGACCCTCAAACCATTACTCCCTCTTCTCGAGGCTCCCTCATTCATGCTTTATACAAAAAGTGGGGCAGTTCATCTTCCAAAGCCTAGGGACTTTCACGACCTAAGATCAACCTAACAAGAGGAAGGGAGACACGTTGAAAACTTTGCGCAGCTGTCCTAATGCCGATTCATCAAAGAAGACCACCTAGAAGTAGGAAACGTGGAAAAATAGCTTAAGAGAATGCCAATGAAGAGAAGTAGACAAAAAAAAACAGGAACAGTGAGAGAGGAGCATCCAAGGGTAAAAAAGCTAAGTTAGAGATGACCCATCCTTCTCCTTCCTTTTCTGAACGGTCCTTAATCTCTTAGACTCTCTTGATCTTCCCCTTGCTTTGTTTTTCGTTGTTTTAAACCTTGTATAGAATAGTCAGTCACAACTTAGGGGATTGTCTATAATGCACATCGTTGTGCCAAATGTTTTGGCTTAGAAGCAAAGTGTATTCCCAACACGTGATTATGCCGACCATGGTGGCTTAGAAGGATACAAATAAATTAAACAAATTCCACATGGGTCGTTAGAGCAAGATTTCTTCAAGAGGTGATACCTACTTAAGGTCATGGGGTGACCATTACAATGATTTTCACGTACTTATTGCACGTGCAATAAAATTTTCCAAATTGTCCACAACCAATAAGGGTAGGGTGGTGATAGCCTCACCACAAGTCATCGGCAGACACCAAATATTAGGGGCCATACTCACAAGAATGACCACCAAAACACAGACAGTTAAACTGTCAACTGCATTCCTTGCTATGCTTGGTGACACCAAGAATTATGCCAAAGCCAAAAAGTTCTTGTCGAGCACTTCGAAGGGCATGTGGTTGACATTCACGCGTACTCAAGAAGGACCAACAGAATGTGAACCTCAACAAAGGGAACAACATCACCGATGTTGAGGCCATGAGTATCACCATCATCGCCATCGTCACGTAGAAAACTAAAGATGATGGCTTGAAAAGAAAAACACACGCCAAATTTCCTGAAGATGCCAACAAAAACAAGCTATTGACAGCGCTAAAGGTGCAAAAAGCAGCCACACATGAAGTTCTTGTTAACGTGACCCACAGAACGTTATTGGAAACGGAATTTACAATGAACACAAGAGGCTTGATATGTTGGATGGCAAGGGGACGGGCGGATTCCAGATGACCACCGACAGCAGAGGTGTAGAACCACGAAGAGGAGACGAGGGTGGAACCCCCTTCCTACTAAATGTTTACGATAGAGAAGACCAACGCCCAATCAAATGACCTCGCTCACAATCTCCTCTGAAAGGTGGCACTTCTCGGAGGCGTGCACACAAAGAGTACCTCCATGAACTCGATAAACGTGCTCTAACAACACGGGGCCCTTAAAGATATTGGCAAAGCTCTCAAGACATCATAAAAGGGTTGCACTGACCAAACGTTTGGGCCACATCAAGTCGAAAATCTCAGATTTTAATCGTGATCATCAACTAAATTGCCTGGCCGCTCAAAAGGCAACCTAGTCAAGCAAAGACCTTGACAAGGAATTGCAAAGAGTGAAAGATATGTGGGAGTTGTAGCAATGGCAGCGGACTGCATGTAAAGATGCCACCACCAATGGTTGCGAGGACTTGCCTACCTCAATCACTTCAAGGCCGGTCATGAACAAGTCGTTTCTCATTAGTGTGAAGATTTATACGAAGTGCATGAAGCTAATGTTGGAATAAAAAGGATATCTGCAATTTATTTGAACCATTTCATTCCTCCCATATTGCCACAAGCTTTCCTTGACTTGGAATCCACCTTTTTAAAGAAATTTCAATGTTGATCATTCTTTTGTGTAAGTATCTCCATGAGCGGATCAATCATAGGAATAACGGGGTTTGGCCCTCAAAACAACCCCTACTAAGGTCAATGCTACCTTGTTTGTTGTTTATCCTCTACTTGTGCAAAGCTAGACATGAAGATTATCCTTTTTTCTTTAGGACTTGTGTTGTGTTGTGACATCACGTGTATTAAGGCTTTTTGTTGGTGAGTGAGTTTACATGTGCACCTCATGACTATGACTGTGACTCATGGTTTCTTTCAAATAGGTTAGTAAATTCAAGTCCATGGAAGACAACAAATAATGAACTGTCCATTTTCAAATGATATTGCAAAAAGCGCTATAGTGTGCCTACAACACTGTGATAAGTAGTTAGCATGGCTTGATGAATAAAATAAGAGTGCGGTTTTTTTCCTTTTTGCATTGATTTTTGTTCGATGATAAAAGAGTTGAAGACAAACTCATTGAACCACATGGCACTCAATATTGTTAAATAAAGAGGTCAAGGAAAATGTTTGTAAGTTTCAAAGGCTGAAACGTTTCGGCCAGAATAGCTTATGGACGACGTAGTCTCATTTTCGGTTGATTTCATGTCTTTTTTTTTTCTCAGAGAAGAGAGGATTCAACTGAAAAAGTATTTTGATATTTCTTTAGGGTCATTTTGTGCTGATTTGGGTCGGGTAAGCTACACCATTGCCCTCCATGCAGTTTGTTTCCCGTTTTGTGCCCATGTTTCAATCCATGTCCCGATCATGTCGTTAGGCACAAATCACGAACGCTGAGCTTCCGAGAAAGGACGTCTAGCCAGTCGGTATGGAGTTGAGAGAGAGAGAGAGGGAGAGAGAGAGAGAGAGAGAGAGAGAGAGAGAGAGAGAGAGAGAGAGAGAGAGAGACAGAGAGAGAGAGAGAGAGAGAGAGAGAGAGAGAGAGAGAGAGAGAGAGAGAGAGAGAGAGAGAGAGAGAGAGAGAGAGAGAGAGAGAGAGAGAGAGAGAGAGAGAGAGAGAGAGAAAGCTAGTAAGCAATCCAGCAAGGATGAGCGACGATGGACAAAACAACAATGGATGCAAAGCTACGAAGTTAGGGTGAGGTGCCTAGTAGTGCCACCAAAGTATCCCCATGAAGAGGACTTTTTTAGAGGTTAAAGAACAAGTCTAGGATCCATGGAAAACTGAAATGATTGGTTACCCATCGTGAAAACATCAAGTTACAAACTCGAAGAATAGAACTTTGCAAAGAAAAGGAAACAAAATGGAGAGAACAGTATGGGGCCATTGAGTCATATCACTTTAAAACCATTTCTATGGCACGCAGTGGGTCTTCCTTTAGTACTTGGCTCAGTTTCACCGTATAACTTACGTGGTGGTGTCTGAACATTCAACTACGTTGGGACATGTCCACGTTGGAACACGAACCAACATAGGACAAACTCTTGTAATAGTGGAACAAGCAACCATTGGACCTGGTTGGATTCTTGATGTTGGGGTTTTGGAGCCTGCAGTGACGAAGTCACCGCGTGCTCTGGTGCAGCAAGGGGGCCTTGCTGCTGTCCAGGATCTCCGTGCCCAGCAAGCAAACCTTGTACGCCAATGTGTAGAAGCGGAAGACTTGGATTGAAACTTGTAATTGAAAAAGACTATCAAGTACAAGTATGGTACAAGGAAACAGCGGCGAAATACAGCCTAGCTCAGTGCTCTGACACAACCTGCCCCACCCGAGGGCGCAACACCTTGCTAGGCCGTCAAGGCTGTCGTTGCAAGGGTCTCAGCACGGTCACCGTACTTTCAGGTGAAATGGCCTCCAGGTTGTCAGGGCAGCCTCCTCTCCACGCTGGCAGCCAATGCCAGACTTACTGGGTCGTCAGAGGTCTTCTGACCCTCCTAGCCAAGCTGGCAGAGTGCTGCCAGGCTTACTGGGTCGACAGAGGGGAACTCCAGCAAGACACACAGCTTGTAGACCCTCCTAACCAGGCTGACAGAGCACTGCCAAACACACTGGGTCGACAGAGGGAGACTCCAACAGCCTGACTGTCCAGACAGAATCAACTCTGTAAAGCAGAGCTGAGGCTAGACACTAACTCTGGGCTCTCACGCCTAGACACAACTCCTGGCCCACAGATGGGCAACGTCAAGCAAGACAGCTCAAGCTAGGCAGCTTGAGTCTTGCACGTAGTCTGGCCACCAGAGCGAGGTAGTCAGGCCTTCAGGTAGTCAGGGGCGTCCTCCTGCCCAGGCTGGCAGACTGCTGCCAGGCTTACTGGGGTCTTGAGATGAGAGCGACTGCAGAGTCTTAGTCTGAGGCGATGTCTGGTAGAGAAGGACTGCTGGTCGTTGGAGTTGATGTTGGAGTTGCTTGCTGAGTTACTGCTGAGTTTCTGCTGGAGTTACT
The DNA here is from genome assembly GCA_023375785.1 of Penium margaritaceum. Taxonomy (NCBI): domain Eukaryota; kingdom Viridiplantae; phylum Streptophyta; class Zygnematophyceae; order Desmidiales; family Peniaceae; genus Penium; species Penium margaritaceum. Next base: position 51,067 of record SZWC01004349.1, read on the forward strand.
GGACTGACTGAGTCCAGTATGCTTTTATACTGGGATCCTGGCAAGTTGACCAGCTGCCCTGTGCCTAGAGGAAACGTCCTGCTTCAAGGTCGTAGCTTCCTCCTCAAGGAATCTTCCTGGTACAAGGCACACAGCTTCCTCCTCAAGGAAGCTTCCTGAATGCTGTCAACTTGGCCGTGGTCCCAGCTGCTGAGTCGTGCATGTTACCGCTGACGCAGGGCGGTCCCCACTCTTGGCTCCGCATGCAGCTGCTGAGTCGTGCATGTAGTAGCTGATGCAGCTGCTGAGTCGTGCATGCACCACCTGATGCAGAGTGGTCCCTGCTCCAGAGCCCTGCTTGCATATGCTGATGCAAGCGGTCCCAGCTGTCCAGTCAGGTGTAGCCCCACCCTGACTGGTCTGGGCCAAGTACCCAGCAGTGCTTGCTTGCACTGCGCAGCTGCTGACCAAGCTGGGCCAGCAGGCATGCACAGCCCTGCTGTGCATGCAGCACACAAAGATCCAGGCTCCTTTCCCCCCTTGGACCTGGATGCCAGAATTTAATCTGGCCTGTACATCAGAAATTCCTGGTCCAGCCGCACCCGGGTATTTACGGATAAAAATCCGTAACTTCGCGTACAGACCTCCGATTGTCGATCCGACTGCGCCATGTCGAAGCTGTCGCTCAGCGCAGTTATCGCTCACTCCAACACTCCCCCTCGATAGGTGTGCTGATGAATGCGGAGACTGTAGCATTTTTTTTTAGTGGAGAAATGAGTGATTGGTGGAGGTTTCAGCTGCCCGAGAAGAAATCTGCTGCCTGAGGAATCTTCTGGGCTGCTCTCGGGTGTGCTCCGGCCATTGGGAATTTTTAGGAAAAAACGAGACTCGAATCGGTCGAGTATCGGCTTGGAAACGCTCGATCTGAGCTTTCCTGGGTTTTGTCGGGGCCGTTGTCTGGTTGGAGCCGGTCGGGTGGAGCAGAAAAAATTATTTTGTGTGAGGCTGGGTTCACCTACCCACTCACCACCGAGGTTGCTTCATGCAGAAGCAACCTCCCACAGCCCAAGCCACCGTGTCACTCATGCACGGGCTTGGCTGTGCAGTGGAAGGCTCCAGAAGCTTCCACTGACGTGGCGCTTGTGAGGCGGGACCGCTGCTGGGACCGCCTGCTTGGACCGCCAACCTGCTACAGCCACCCCTGGCCCGCGAGTATAAAAGCCCGCTGCCAGTCTCATTTTTCTGATGCTGTAGCCTTCTGCTCCCCCTGTCGCTCCAGCCACCTGCTTCGACGACTCCACTCTGTTGCTTCCGTCTGTTGCTTCAGCCACTTTCAGATGCTGAAGCTTGATTGCGCCATGGCGGAGGCAGCCATCGTGCCCCCACGTCCGTTCTTGGTCAATTTTCACTCCTGGAACGGCCCTCTTGGACGTCCATGGCGTTCTCCGCAGCTGGAACAGCATTTCTTGGTCGTCATGGTCGTCGCCGCCGAATCTGAGCTGCCATAGCTGTGTTGGGTTGACCCTGTTGAGGCTGCCCGATTAGGGCCCTCGCTGCTTCGACCGTTGCCCCTGGCCTCTCGCCGATTTTTTTCTTCTTTTTTTATCTCGCAGCCCGTCGGCTGCGTCGAGCCGAGCCCCTCGCTCGTCGTGGCTCCACCGGCCATGGCCACTGCCATGGCCGCCGCCACTTGCGCGTGGCAATCAGCCACTCCCTTCTTTTTTTTTTCTTCTTCTGCTCGTCGTCGCGAGCGGCCGGTTCGCTCGCGTGCTGAGCGCCGGCCAGCCACCCTGCCGTCGCGGCAGGTGGTTCGCGCTGACCTGCTGTCACGGCAGGGCCTTGCCGCGACTGGTGCCTGCCGTCGCGGCAGGCCTTTGGGCCAGCTCGCCGTCGCGGCGAGCTGGTGTTGTTGGAGCGACGTCCAACGTGGACGTCGCTTCCCTCCCCCCTGCTCGGCGCTCCTCCTTCCCTTCAGCCCCTGTTTCGCTCGCGACAGCGAGCTTTCCTTTTTTTTTTTTTTTCGGTCGCGCTGTTCTGCTCGCACACCACCGCGCGCGCCACAAATCGACCTGCTGGGGCTCTATTTCCAAATTTCGGCTCAACAGCCACTTTCGGCTTCCAATATGCCGTTTTTTTTTTTTTTTGCGCTGCTCCGAGCTTGCAGTTTGCACGCCGCAACCAGAAAAACAGAAGTGGTGAGCACCACTTGTGATGAGAGATCCTCCGACGAGGATTCAAGCAGCTGCTTGCTGCTGCTGGTTGCTGCTTCTCCAGCTGCTGCTACTGCTTCGCTGCTGCACCGATCACTGATGAAGGAGGATCCACAGTGGCGAGGAGTAAACTCGCCCTGCGATTTTTTTTGGGGGTGAGGAAACCCAAAAAACTGGGTTCTGACTGCTGCCAAAACAAAATCTGAATTCCGGCAGTTTTTTTTTTTTTTTAAATCCACCAGGCTACCCGCAGCAGACCTGGGACGTCTCCCATTTTTTTACAGTCACTGCCGCTACTACTGGTGGTCGTTGCTTCCACCTCCCAGAAGGCACTACAACCGGGTTGGTTGTATAGCTCCGATCCGCATGACGGACAGGCTTCGCCACGTACTCGTCGTGATCACGACGAGCTGCTCCACGGTCGTTCCCGGACCTCGGGCTCCTCGTCTTCACTCCGACAGCTGCTCCGACTGCTGCACTACTACTTCAGCTCCTGCTGTGAGGTCAGTTGCTGCTGAGCACGCTGTTGTTGGAGAATGACTTGCGACCGTGAGGAGCAAACTTGCCCCTCCACCAACTTTTGCCTTCAGGTGGAAATCTGAGGACGAGGTCCTCGTCTGCTCCAGAGGTCCGACGTCTCTGTCGCAAATTTCGACTGGCTCCAGAATCTGGTGTTGAGCACCTGTGAGCAGATTGCGCATGTCGCCAGTCTCCATGCATGCCGCCTTCGTCAAGACGGGCTAACTGCTTCCACCTGCCACTCCGACAGGATTTTTTCATGGAGCGTAACTGCTCCATTCATGCATGCCACCTGACACCAAGTGGGCTTACTGCCTCCACCTGCCGCCCCGGCAGGATTTTATCACGAAGCACAACTTTCCGATTGTGCACGCCACCTGACACTAGGTGGGCTTACTGCATCCACCTGCCGCCCCGATAGGATTTTGTCTGCTTCTCTACTCGCCACATTGCGAGCTGCTTCAAGAGCTTGACAAAACGCCTTTACTCCGCCTCCCCCTCACTCCGGGATCTCCTTTGCTATTCCTCTAGCAAAGTGAGCTGCTGTTGGCGGAATATGTTGCTGGCAATGTCACGGCTTCTCCTATTGTAGCCGACGTCAACGTGCAACCAACTGCTGGGTCAGACTCCGGACCCTTTTTTTTTGGTTTTGGAGCCCCCTTTCTTTTTCCTCTTCTTCTTCCGCTGCTGCCCGCACCGCGTCATGGAACGGGTCTTGCGGTTGTGAGAAGCACATGTCAGACTACTGACAAGAGTCTCCGCCTTGGTGCGCTCGTCACTGCTGCACTGATGGTGGTGGGCTGCCCCAGAGCTTCCACCATGCTGCTGCCTCTTGTGTCGACGATGTGTTGATACACTTGCAGCCTGTAAGCTCATTATGTGAGCTCCCACATGCTCGTGGCTCCATACACGAGCACCTACTACATCACTGCTGCTCTTACAGGTCGTAGGCTGGCTTCTGCTTGGCCGCCTGCTGCATTGGCAGTGCATGCTGCTGTTACGTTCGGTTCGTACAAGCTGACGAAGAGTCAGCTTGTCACGCGCTTTGAGGCTCATTTGAACCTCTGACTGCTGCTGAAGACACGTCCACCTCAGTTGCACTACTGCATCATCATCATTCAGCTGCTGGGTTATCTTCTGTTGGATGGAGCATGAGAACTCCGTCTGGGATGCGGAACCGTTGTCCGCTTCGTTGGTCAGCTGGTGGGCGTTTGGCGAGGCGTCCAACCCTATGACCTCAAGCAAGCACTTTTGCTGCAACTGCTGCTTGCTGCTGCCAGGCTGCAGATGGCAGCCTGGTTCCTTGGTCACCACTCCACTCTCCATGAGCTCCTGCAAGACCGCTGCTTGCCTTGGCTCTCTGACAACCTGGGCTATTGTCGATGGCTTCCCTGCTTGCGACCTGCAAAGCAGTGCATGGAGTGATGCCGACCCTCGTGACATCATCACGTGGGTGTTTGAGTAGTACCGCTGCTTGTCGTCAGCTGCTGCTTGTGGCGCCTGAAAGCCTAGTGGCACTGCTGCATACTTTGACTGTTGCAATGGTGCCGTTGTGGATGCTTCAAGGGACACCACCAGGGTGTGCACGCTTCCTTCATGAGCAGATGAAGGTGAGTTTGTCTGCTGAGGACTGACACGCTCTGGCATGTCTAGAGGAGAACTGCGTTGTGGCAGTCGTGCAGATGGCTGATGTGACGTCGATGAAGCCTTATTGAGCTGCAAGGCCTCATTCTGTTGCTGGATCTACGTCACATGACGTTCAGGTTGAGTTGCTTGGGCAGCCAGCAACTCACAGGTATGCCGCTCCCGTTGGCAAAGGAGTTGCTGCTTGCCAATCTGTTGCCGTTGCTCCGTGCTTTTATGCTTCAAAGCTTGCTCCCCAGCTATCTCATGCTGACTTATATGAAGCAGTACTCGTGCAAGTGCCATGGATGACACTTCTGTTGCAGCTTGCTGTGACTCTGTCACACATTGCTACACCATGCCCAACTGTGCAGATCCTATCACTTGCATCTGCACTGGCATGAGAGTTTGTGGCATGAAATTTGCCACATTAGCCTGCGGGTCTGCTGCTGTTGATGATGACTGTAGTTGTGCCAGTTGAAGCTGATGCTGAAGATGCACCTGTTGCTGAATCTGGGACAACTGCTGTTGAAGCTGTGGACAATGAGCTTCAAAACTCGTGCCAATCAACTGCTGCCGCAAGATTCCATTTACACGCACGTCGTAACGATGTGCCCTTTTCTGAAGCGCCTCCTCTCTTGAGCGCTCCGTCGCCTCAGCTACTACTTGCTCTCTCATTGGACCACATCCTTGGTCCATGCACAAGCTTGGCGCTGATAGGCCATTCAACTGTTGAGAGACCATGTGTAGGCCCTCCACATTGAGGTCGCTCAAAGCGTCCTCCATATCTCCATGTGTGCAGGGTCGCCACGTCACGTGCTCACCCTGCCACTGGTGAGTGATGACAGTCGTTGTCATCCTTTGAAGCTTGAGCTGTAACTGCTGCTTCTTGCTGGCGACACGGGTCTGCTGCTCTAATCGCATGTTGAGCATGTCTAGACGTCCTTGTGCTCTGATACCATGTTGTTGTTTTGGAGCCTGCAGTGACGAAGTCACCGCGTGCTCTGGTGCAGCAAGGGGGCCTTGCTGCTGTCCAGGATCTCTATGCCCAGCAAGCAAACCTTGTACGCCAATGTGTAGAAGCGGAAGACTTGGATTGAAACTTGTAATTGAAAAAGACTATCAAGTACAAGTATGGTACAAGGAAACAGCGGCAAAATACAGCTCAGCTCAGTGCTCTGACACAACCTGCCCCATCCGAGGGCGCAACACCTTGCTAGGCCGTCAAGGCTGTCGTTGCAAGGGTCTCAGCACGGTCACCGTACTTTCAGGTGAAATGGCCTCCAGGTTGTCAGGGCAGCCTCCTCTCCACACTGGCAGCCAATGCCAGACTTACTGGGTCGTCAGAGGTCTTCTGGCCCTCCTAGCCAAGCTGGCAGAGTGCTGCCAGGCTTACTGGGTCGACAGAGGGGAACTCCAGCAAGACACACAGCTTGTAGACCCTCCTAACCAGGCTGACAGAGCACTGCCAAACACACTGGGTCGACAGAGGGAGACTCCAACAGCCTGACTGTCCAGACAGAATCAACTCTGTAAAGCAGAGCTGAGGTTAGACACTAACTCTGGGCTCTCACGCCTAGACACAACTCCTGGCCCACAGATGGGCAACGTCAAGCAAGACAGCTCAAGNTAGGCAGCTTGAGTCTTGCACGTAGTCTGGCCACCAGAGCGAGGTAGTCAGGCCTTCAGGTAGTCAGGGGCGTCCTCCTGCCCAGGCTGGCAGACTGCTGCCAGGCTTACTGGGGTCTTGAGATGAGAGCGACTGCAGAGTCTTAGTCTGAGGCGAAATCTGGCAGAGAAGGACTGCTGGTCGTTAGAGTTGATGTTGGAGTTGCTTGCTGAGTTACTGCTGAGTTTCTGCTGGAGTTACTGGACTGACTGAGTCCAGTCTGCTTTTATACTGGGATCCTGGCAAGTTGACCAGCTGCCCTGTGCCTAGAGGAAACGTCCTGCTTCAAGGTCGTAGCTTCCTCCTCAAGGAATCTTCCTGGTACAAGGCACGCAGCTTTCTCCTCAAGGAAGCTTCCTGAATGCTCTCAACTTGGCCGTGGTCCAAGCTGCTGAGTCGTGCATGTTACCGCTAACGCAGGGCGGTCCCCACTCTTGGCTCCGCATGCAGCTGCTGAGTCGTGCATGTAGTAGCTGATGCAGCTGCTGAGTCGTGCATGCACCACCTGATGCAGAGTGGTCCCTGCTCCAGAGCCCTGCTTGCATATGCTGATGCAAGCGGTCCCAGCTGTCCAGTCAGGTGTAGCCCCACCCTGACTGGTCTGGGCCAAGTACCCAGCAGTGCTTGCTTGCACTGCGCAGCTGCTGACCAAGCTGGGCCAGCAGGCATGCACAGCCCTGCTGTGCATGCAGCACACAAAGA
>SZWC01004349.1:58465-87803 GCA_023375785.1 Penium margaritaceum
CCTCTCTCTCTCTCTCTCTCTCTCTCTCTCTCTCTCTCTCTCTCTCTCTCTCTCTCTCTGTATCTAAATATCCTTCTATCTATCTTTCTCTCACTCTCTCCCTCTCTCTCTTTCCCCATCTCTCTTTATCCCACTCTCTCTCCCACTATCTCTCTCTCTCTCTATATATATATCTCTCTATCTCGTCCTCAATATATCTCTCGAACCATCTTCATCTCTCTCACTCTATCTCTCTATTGATGCCTTTCTCCTTTTACTTATCTCCTTCTTTCATTTATTTCTCCTTCTCTCTCTCTATCCATCTATCTCTCTTGGTCTCTCCCTCTCTCTCTCTATTTCTCTCTCTCTCTCTCTCTCTCTCTTTCTCTCTCTCTCTCTCTCTTTCTCTCTTCCCTCTCTCTCTCTCTCTATCTCTATCTATCTCTCCATATTTTCACTCTCTATCTGTCCCTTTATCTCTCTTTATGTTTTTATCCCTTACCCTCCAAGAAGATTTTGAATATCGTTGTCCTCATACCTTTCCCTTTTTCTACATCGTTTTTTCATGCATATTTTGGTATGTTCTTTGATTCACAAAAAGTACATCCACTCTAATACTTGCCCCAAAATCTTCTTTTTGTTTATATATTTTGATATGTTTTCATAACAATATACCAGTAACCACATAGATAAAAATCTCTCAAAGGTAACGTTTAGAGACATAGATTGCTTTAGATGAAGAGGAATGAGCTAACATAAGTTCTATCTCAGTGAAATATTTACAAGGTATTTTCTTGCGTCAAAGAGTAACAGCAATTAAAATTTTCTTGGAGCGTGCAAAATAGCCTTGATTCTTACTAAATCCATTGCCATCCAAAGGCCAAGGGAATCATCATATGTTTATTAGCTTCTTTAGGAATAATCATGTACATGGGTCAGTTCGATCACCTTTTGTGGAAAATTACACTTATCATATACTCAACGTGTGACAAGTCATATTTTCCATCTCAACCATTTCTAATGAACGTAATGAACACTGTAACACGGTTTGAGGATGTTTAAATTTTGCATTTGGAAAATAAGGTCCAGCAAGATAATAACATGTTTTGTGTCTGACAAGAGGTGTTTCACAACGCAAGAAAAATGCGGCACAGTGAAGGGCCCATTTCCTCTTATCTATTCAATTTCCCGAGTATATCTTCGCGACAAAGTCAACAAGAATGAGTATAATGATAAATTTTTTAACCACTGTCTACATCGCGATTGTAAAGAACATAAAGGTATGCATTATAACCTTGAGCTTGAGAAAGGAATAAAGTTTGCAATCTCTTCCTTTAGAAAATAGAAATTGAGGGAAGGCATTGGTGATGATTCAATTGTCTTTGAGTTTTTTTCTTTCTAGTGAAAAAAGCTTCCTTAAGAAAGCATGCCCAAAAAATTACACATCGCTCTTATGATTGTAATTCTACATCAACAGATCTATGATTTTCACTCCAACTCAAATCGGCTCATGTTTGCAGTTCTCATTTTGGTGCAACTTCACAAAAATTAGATATCCTCATTGTTGGTTTTCATCACAGGTCACAAAATACAATGCGTTGCAAACTTCAGCTCCACATAATTCCTTGTGAGAAATCCATTTCAAAAAACGGTTGTCGCATACTTGGAGCATGATAAATGCACTTTCTTAGTTATGTAGGGTTCACTGGCCTCATACACTACCCATGTAGATTTGGGCCATCTGTGGACAACCTTGCAAAGTGTGAACCGAAGAAGTTGTCAAATCATTTCAGGTCACAAGACCAAATGTACATTGTGTTTGATAAACAAACAGAAATTAAGTTTCATACAAATAACCGCTTAGAGTAGTCAATGGTACAAATCAAATGAGCAAACCAGATAGCAAAGACGAGAAACATTGTTAGTAACGTGAACTTGCATTATAATACAAAGATAACCGAAGCTGAAAATTGAAAATTTTCTAGTCACAAAAACTATATTAACCCTTAAAGTCTATAGAAACTAGATGAAGCAATTTTATACAATGCTCACCATATTACATCAATCTTCATATAGATATTTGTTTTTCAAATCAGGTAAATGTTTCAGGCACATTATTCTTGGACTTAAACATGGAGAGTGTGACACACTATTATAGGGAACAAAATGAGAGATAAAAGTCTACTCTATTACATGCCTTCATTTGAAAATAAAATAATATACCATACAGGGAAAAACAAAATGTTTCATTGGACATGTTTCACTTATTGTGGTCTTAGTGTACATTTGAATAATGAGTGATCTCACTTGTCACATGCGCTAACCCAATACACACTTGTCATTCTTTATCCTCTTTCTTCTATCCTTGAATAGATCATATAATTACAATACAATAGGCTTAAATGTCACTAAATCCATCTCGTTTAACCGTTACAAGCCTTTTCAAGATTAACATAGGAACCCAAGTAGATCTTTATGTGGATGCCATAGGTGTCTTCGTTCTTGTACTATTGTGTTAGGAGAGCCTCAATCAGGTTTTTAATCAAAGATTTTTAATTCATCTGTAAATCAAAGATTTGTAATATGTAATTATAATATTATATGCATAGGTGATTAGTTTTCTTTGTTTTTCAACGTATTATTTTCAAACATCTTTCAAACATTACATATTGGGCATGCCATGAAACACATGTAGGTACTTGGACCATCTAACCTGATCAAGGTAATCATTGATGTCATTGTTATGACTAATTCTGACCTTCATTAATGAATATTACTTTATTTTTCCTACACTCAAAATCGTTTTACTTGTTCATGGATGCATTTTCAACTTTTTGAATATTCATTTCACCTCTGTCGCACCATAAATCTGTTGACACAACTCCAACTATGTTAGCGTACTCATGTGTGCAATTAGCACACAACCTCCTAATGTTTGCATAAGAAACATTGGCTCTATCGTTTTATTGTACATGTTTCTAAAAATGATGAGGAATACAATGAAGGAGAAGATGAAGCTTCTTCATTGAACGTTTTTCACATAATTGGTTTTAGAGGGGAATGGCACAAGCTAGAAGTCTGATGAATAATGTGAAAATAAGACAAGGCTCTACATAAAAATATATGACAGTTATAAGATTTTCTGATTCAGTCCACTTGTTTGATCCTTTCCACTGAAAGAAAACTAATAAAGAATCGATGAAAAGACCTTTTGCAATCATGAAACCTGCATAAAATTTACGAATCATCTTTAACAAGCAAAGGAGGAAGTTAAAATATTTTCAAGTAGTGTCCCTCATATAAGAAAAAAAAATTGTTTCAATCAAAATCAAAGCAGGGTACACACAAATTCCTTGTCATGTTGGTTTAGGATAAGCAGATAGAATCCAATTTTGCACGTTTATGACTTTTAAGGTAAATGAGAAAGATGTTTTCTCACTGGGACAAAATATGTTCCTTTTATTGTGGTCAATGCATGGTTAATTATTTACAATTCTCTGGCTCTCCAACTACCAACCATAGTATCAAATATCTCAAAGAACAAAAGTGAGCATGAAATTCATTTTTGTAAGAAAATGATTTGTAGAGGCATAAGCAAGGCCACTCTTTGAGCTTATGATCACGTTCTCAATAGACTTTTTTAACACATTTACCCTCATATCACTAGCTTTCTTATGCTTTTGAACGAATGATGTCTTCAGTGATGAGATCCTAAATGATTTGAATTTAAACCATGTTTTCCATCATTTCAATGATAGGCTTTTTTTAGGGAATGAAGTCCAAGTTCTCGACCAAGATATAAGATCCCCATTCTTCCACCATTGCAAATCATGTGACATTCTTCTATGAGCATTGTAGAAATATTCTTCATATGGTAAAGAAGAGGAGGATACCTGAAACATGTTATGAGCATGCTATGTATGTAAATCACAATGCGCGAGGTATCACGTATTTACAGGTACATATATAATATAGGTATTGTTTGATGAGTGCAACAAATGATTAACCTAATTCATTTCTTTCGAACCTTTACGGTTGATTTAAGTAGCCCATTTTTACTAGAAAGTACTACTAATGCATCCAGATATGAATTCCATGTTAAGATTTGTATTTCTACGTATACACGTTTTGACATTTCAATATATGTCTTTCATGCTTCGTAGTAACGAAATCAAATTCATAATATGCGAAAGAATGTACTATGAAATTACCTTTAAATTTAAAAAAGCGTTCCAAATCATATGGAGGAGGATTAAATTATACGAAGAATCATTAAAGAAGGATTATACATGCCTATTACTTGATATTTGTCTCGAAAAAACATCTTCTTTTTCCCTCATGTAAAGGATGAAAAAACATTCATGATTCGAAATATTAAATTTGACAGATTTTTGACCTATTTCTTCAATTTCACACATCCGAAGAATTTTTATCTTTTAAAAAAAATTATCGTTGTCTAGGCTTTCAATTGTTTACTAAATGTTATTTTTTTCTTTTCATTCGTATTTAAGTTTTTGTTTAACAATAATGTCATAATTCATAATGTCATAGTTCATAAATTGGTAAACAATGATGGTTATTTTGAATATTTATGATTCTAAAGTAAAAGTTTTAATAATTATGAACCACAAATAAAAACTTTTCTAGTTAGTTGTTCTTGAAAAATTCAATCAATTGTGTTGCTTTTGCGTTTGCCTGTAACGTTTGTTTATCATGCCTTGATTTTGCATTCTTTTTAGTATTAAAAAAATGCATCACAACATGTTTTCTCATACTAAACATATTAAACAATTGGAAACAATTGAACCTTAAAAAGAACGATGATGATACGTTTGAAGTAGTCTATTAGATAAGCTTCCTTTCTTTTTTACATGAAGAAACTACGAGGGTGAACGTTAGGATGCCTTGCTTCTAGAGTATACGTATCAATAAAACAAGTAATGAGAAGCACTTGTATTGAAGTTTGTTCTATTTTGATGAATAATGGAGAAAGTAAATATGATTTTGCTATAGCTGAAAAAAAATGAACATAATTCACCCTTATATTTGGATCATTGTACGTTCTTTCAACATGAAAATTACTATTTTCAATGACCAAACCCATTATACTTATCTCTAACTCAAATTATACCCTTAATGTCTAGATGTCCACGAAATGTACCATTTTTTTTATTGAATAAATTGGCAATCTTTTTGTGACCATGTTTTGAATTAGAATTTTCTCAAACACATACATGGCTTATGGATCATCACTTGTTTGCATGCCATGTTGGTTTTCTTGGGCTGAAGAAGAAGATCATATTGGCTCATTGACGCAAGGATAATCCATGTATATTCTTTTAGTTATGTATTAGTTGATGAACTTTGTAAGAATGAATTCTTGAACCAGATAAGGATGCCCAAAAATTATTAAAACGAAACTCAATTAAAATTCTTCATGGATAGTTTGATTGAAAAAATTGGGAAAGAATGATTAAACTGTCCTTCTTCATGACCATTTAAAAGTAATTGGTTCTTTTCATGCATTTTCCACCCCATCAGATAGGTATGTTTGTCTTAATGCCATGGCAGATTCAGTCAAGTACTTCCTATCATGAAGCCTAGAGTTTGATTTGTGTTATAGTTCCTTGATTGGTTTCTTGATCCACTTTGAGCCCTTTTAAATTTTCCAAGATGGGTAGAATTTGGGATCGAATAATAGAAACGATAATTTGTATTATTATGACAATATTATCTCCTCTACTTGGTTTATGGAGCACCTTAGTTTTCTAGTGCATTCTCTACAACTTTCCTATTTTTTCAGTAACCAAACATACAAGGGCTATGAGCACTTTTGACCAAATTCTCTAGAAATGAAATGAATCATGCATGCACATCTAGTGTTCCTTCTTTATCTGGTTAAAAAATGGTTCCATGTTTTGACGCATAATAACCCATTGTTTTACAATTTTTTGTGTATCCACACCATGTTCCACAATGTAGAACATACAAATTCATACGATTACATAGAAAGACTATGAAAGTACGAGGATTTTCATTGTAAGGTTTCGTTACACCCTTTAAGATTATGGTAAGCTCACGTTTGGCAAATGACATAGCCAACTGGAAACTTTGCAGCGTTTGTGTTTACTTGCCCGTATTTCAAGCCGTTATGAAGTGAATTTAGATGTCAAGTATGAAAAGTTTTGAATGTGCAAAAATCATGATTAAATTCCGCCTTTTTTGTAAGCTAAACTCAAAGCTTTTGCAACTGCCTAGGAGAATCTTGAGCCTCGATGAGAACCTCATTCTTCGAATGAAAGAGGGTTATGGAAGTTCAATTTTGTGTACCGTTTCCAAGGGATGAGCCAAGAATAAAGCAATCATACATGTTTTAATGGGAATGGAGCTGTTCTAACTAGATGATGTCGAAGCGCCTCATCATAGATAGGGTTATTTTTACTTTTCCATGCTTAGAGGTGGTTTGGATGTCACCTCATTTCCCTTTGGACTCGGTTTTTGGTGGCCACACAGTGACGTTGCGTTGTTGACCAAGAATGGTTGTGCTCACTTGACCCTGCAACCATTTAATATAATGATAGTTGCTCCCTTGGCTTTCCATGGATTTGGATTCATTTCTTACTCGTTAGTGCATTGATTGGTCTATTTCATTTCGCGAACTTGTTCTAAAATCCAAGTTCGGTTGTTCGGCAAGCATGAGCGAAGTCCATGTGGCCACAAGCGAAGCCCATGAGGAAATTCTCTCCAAAATATATTTCTTCGTGGTATTGTGGCTAGCCAAACATTCTTTTGGGTCATTTGTCTGGTTTTTTGACCACAAAGAGGCCGTGTGGTGCCATCCAAACTACCCCTTACTCTGCGTTTGGTCTCGGTAGCACGGATCTCGGATCCGACTTTGACAATCGGATTCCACGTCCAGATTCAGAGAATCGTGCTGTCTTTGTGTAAATGTTGACTTTTAGTGACACAAGATTGGTCTCTTCTAGCAAGATATCGTTCGGGCACACCAATCGCCAAGTGCCACTTCGGATGGCGTCGAGTACCTTTCGACCGCGGCTCCCATCACCGACTTTGGAAGTCTGATCCGAATTCTTATTTGGTCGAAACTAATCAAACCCTTTAGTCAACAGGAACACGATTTTAGTTCCTGATTGGGCTGAAAACTTTGCAATATTAAGGCCATTGTGTGATTTGTGTTCAATAATCTCGGTTCAGGAGTTTTTTGTTTCGTTCATGACTGCGGCATAATGTTTCTTCAAATTCGGCTACTTGGATGAGAAAATTCCTTTGCTACAGGCTTATTGGCGTAGCCGTTGACTCTCCTTCGGCCATTCATGAGATGGAGAGTCAACGTGTCGACTGTCAAGTTGACTCTCCATGCTTCAGCCACTAAACATTTTCTCCGTGGCAAGAATCGCTTCAATTCGGGAAAAAAAAAGTTGTTCGTACAAATGGACGACGGCGTGGCGAAGGACGGGACTGGAGATGGTCCGGATAAATTCTAGGCAGGGCAAATCTATCCGAGCTGATATGTTTGCGGAACGCAGAGATGCCTAGTGACGTGAAAAAAAACGACGGGAGAAGGTGCTTCTTCCGACAATCAACAAATCACGGACCGAGCGACTAGATACCGACCATGTCCGAATTTTAAACTGTCGTGACTGCACTTACGAAATTAGAAACAACATACCCAGTACGGACGGAATTGAATCAGCTATGTGTACAGGACTAAAAAATTAAACGACTGATCCACAATAAAGCTATATCTTCGCTGAGTGAAATGCAGTGTCAGAATGCTGACGTCATCATGCTCTTCGAACAATGACAAACCCTTCTTTTGACGTGTTGGTGATTGTTCGAGGGAGGGGTTTGCGTTGAATTTGCGTGGGGGGTCCGAGAAACCCCATGCGTTGAAAGGGAATCTGCTAGGCCCCGCTATCGCGGACCGCGCTACCGCAGGGCCCGTGCAAAAAAAAAACCCTCAACCCTGAATGTAAAGAGGGGTTGGGTTTGAAAGTACTTTTTTTGCAAACCAGGGGTTGTTTTTGAGCCATGAAAAAAGAGTCCAATTTTTTAAATGGGCATAGTCCCTCGATCGCAATGGAGGGATGACCCTTTTGTTTTTTTCAAAGCGCAAAACCCCTATTATGATATACAGTTTATGTTTTTTGCAGGTGGAGGCCGCGCAAAACATACAAAACCCTAAATCATAACAGAGGTTTGAGTGTCGAAAAAAATGAAAGGGTCATCCCTCCATCGCGATCTCGCAAGGGGGTGACACTTACGATCGAGCGAGGGTCACATGACACTCGTCGTCATGCTCGACCAGCCAAACATGTCGCTGATCGAGCATGGCCAGCGAGGGTCGGATACCTCGTTTCTTTTTTTTAGAGAGATGGATATTACATGTCAAAATTTGGACTCGCGGATATGCGAGCTTAATAGTGTGCGCGAAACTGGCATTTGAGTTATCAGGCCCAAAAACTAGAACGGAGAAATAGTGCGCGCCTATTACCTGACTCAAAGCGCTATGGCATCTATTAGCAGAACTTTTGTGTTTTGCCTATGGGGCGTTCACTCACAAAATTTTCACCTCATACCTGGAGAATTCTTTAAAAACTTCAGATAAAATCATTTTTTACAAACCCCCTTATAACATTTCGAGGTTGTGGGTTTACTAAGGTCTGGGCACCACCCAGGCCTTGCGTTAGCGAGACGTGCAAGGTAGCGTTTCAACGGAGGGGGAGTTAAGTCTCATGGCCTTTTTTGTACGTGCAAAAAACGTTTTAGAGGAAGTCGAATGAGACTGGACATTCAGCAGAAATACTAGGAGTCATTAATAGATTGGCCATTTTTGTGAGCAAGCTATGGTGTCGCGCAAAAGCGCCCAAATCAGAAGCGTCAAGCACTGAATCTGACAGCATCAATGTCAATACCCGTTGTTGTAGTGGTCATAGAGGAAAAACGAAGATGTAACAACCATATTTAATGGATTGAAAAAAAGAAATAATAGCCTTATGTATTTTTCCTTGCAACAGGGACCTTTCAATCAACTTTGATTCAAAACAGAACCTTCCCCGAAACAGATCCGAAACCTAGGGACATGCCAATTAAAACTACCAAATCAAGCTTTTGATGTGGAAGATCGAATGTGCAAAGGACATGTGCGGGTTGCTGATTTTGACGATTAAAGGTTTTGATACAAACGGTTTTTTGTCTTCAACAGTAAGTGTACTACAATCACAAGTTTTAAGACAGTCGAGAACAAGAATGAGAATGTGGCAAATGTTGTGTCCTCGGTGCTCGAGTCAAGTGACGTGTGCGAGGGCGTGCCATGACTAGTTGATTTAAGAAGCTCCGTCTAGAGGTCAAGGGGCTTTGATACGTTCATTTCTCTTATTTAAAAAATTCTAACACCGACGAAACGTCAACAATATCGAAACATCGATATTGTTCGCGACACTTCTGACAACCATTCTGGAAAGTGGCCGATGTTGTCAAATCTTCTGGAGCGGAACACTTGAGGTCAGGGCAATTGGCCAAAATTCCCTCGGCCAAACGACATAAGAATCCAAAACTTGTGTACTTGGCCATGGATGTAAAGACGAAAATGCTCCCTCACGGAGTTTAGAGAGTCGTGTGAGTCAGGGACGTAACACTCCCCCCCTCCTCGTTTTTAGTTGTAAGCATAGGTCGGTGACAGCGAAAGAAGTCGTCGATCAGATGATTGACGTCTCACTTGTTTTCGTAGAGCTCCCAACTGTTGTGCGCGAAGTCATAGCCGTGCCATTCTTCCAAGAATTCAGTTGCTTTGCCATGGCATTGATGTCTGAGGATATCTTGAATCATGTAATTTGTATCCCCGTCCACTTGTACATGAGGTGGAGGTGAGACGTCTGTGTCGAGGTTGTTCGTAATGGGGTCTTTGTAGTGCTTGAGCTTGCTGATGCGAGAGACAGAGTGATGTTGTCGGGTAGCCAAATTCTTGCAATGACTAGGATTTTCATTCTCTCAATTTCAAATGGTTCCAACCATAGGGGTTTGAATTTAGCGAACACCTGTCCTCAGATTCTGATATTAGCAAATGTGATAAGGATGTGGTCTCCTCCGTTGAACACATCGTTGCTTTAATTTCAAACAGCTGCACACTTCATAACTGGTTGAGTATGTGCCAGGGTTTTTCATGTTTCTTCCCAGAAGCTCGCAAAGTTCTTGCGATGGATGTCGACCACGAGAAAGTTGCTTTGACTTAGTAGTCCAACCGGTGTGCTAAGATATTTGCCCTATGCTTCAAGAAGTATTTTGCCAATTGCGGTGGAAGTGGCAAATTTCTATACGAGATCAGTGGACGGAAGTTTCGTTGCCCAATCAATGTTGTGGGGCTTGCAATAAGTGCAATGAGTTTCTTGAGAATTTGATTGGTGCCCTCGGTTTGCTCATCAATTTGAGGATGGAATGTTGTTGATAGTTTGATCCGACTGCCATGACGCGTCATTAGTTTGTGCCAAAAGCTACTTGTGAAGTTGGCGTCTTTGTTACTCATTATGGGACGTAGCATGCCATGCATCCATCGGAACTGGTTTGGAAACATCCGTAATGTTCCTTCTTCGGTGATGGTGGTCTTCACTGGAATGGATTACGACATTTCAGAAACTCTATCTACCACAACGAGGATGGCGCCGTACCCCTCAGGAGTGGCCGGTAGTCTTGTCACAAAATCCATGCTGATTTTGGCCAATGTTTCCGTCCAAACGAGTAGGGGTTGAAGTAGTCCGAGTGGCCGAGTGCGACGAGATTGTGATCTCTCACAAGTATCACACAATTTGTAGAAGACCACCATGTTGGTCTCCATCTTGTCCCACTAATAGTGCTTTGCCGACTTCTTGAGCATTTTGACCTTGCCGAAGTGTCCACCTGGACCGGTGTGGTGGCATTCCTACACTAGTATTTCTCGTTATACTCATACTGAGGAACGAAGACCTAGCAAGTCAATCACTGTCGCAAGTGGGGGTTGTCAAACTAGAACTTGGTTTTTTCATACCTACCAAACTCCTAGTATCCCTTCGCGAACGGTCTTGCTAGGTACGGGTCTCCTTCATTGAGCAACTTACTAATTTCAGCAATTAGATGTAGTCGCCAATTTAGAGCGTCGGCTGCACTAGTTTTTCCAGGCCGGTACTTGATGTTGTAGTCAGAATTGGAAGGAACTCAATCAAAATATCTGCGACTTAGATTTGACTGAGACTTTGGTGAACAATGCATCACCAAAATTTCAAGGCATGATGGTCGGTGTGGACAATGCAATGCCAAAATTTTAAGTAGTCGTGCATGACTACAATCATCTATTTCTCGTGCACTGTGCAGTTGAGTTTCTTCTCGCGTAGTTGTCATGACATGTACACGATTGGTTGTGCCCCATTGCCATTGTCTTGGAGGAGAATAGCTTCAATGGCTCGATCGGGCGCGTCAGTGGCCATGATATTTTCCATCATTGGAACTGCCAATCATAAGGTTGCAGCTAAGGTCCGAGCATTTGTCAAAGAATTGAATGCTTCTTGTTCATTATCCCCCCAAATTCTCTCACTGGTGCTCTGGATGAGATTGGAGAGATGTGTTGGTATTTGTTCGTAGTCTTTTACAAATCAATGGTAGTAGTTGCAGAGTTTGAGAAGACCTCAATGTCTTAAACATTTTTAGGCAACGGCCAACCAACGATGGCCTCCACCTTTATTGGACCCATGGTGATCTGTCCGCTGCCAATGATGTGGCCAAAAATCTCGATCCAACGGTGACCAAAGTCGTATATCAAGAGTTTTCTAAAGATTTCTCTCTTTGTAGAATCTTGAGAACTTCTCAAAGGTGTTCCTCGGGGGTGCGGCTATACACCAACATGTCATCAAGAAGCATAACGACAAAGTTATCAATGTATGGCCAAAAGATGTTATTCATCACCCCCATAAATATTGCAAGAGTATTTGTGAGTCCAAATGGCATGACATTGAAGTCAAACTGCCCGTATCTTGTGTGGAATTCCGTCTTCTCTATGTCCTCATTAGATTTCAGATTTGACGATAGTCATTACGTAGGTTGATTTTGATGAAAATTCAATCCCCTCGGAGTTGGTGGAAAAGTTCAATCGCTCATGGGAGTGGGTAGAAATTCTTGATAGTGAGTTGTTCAAGTCTCGGTAATCCATGCACATCCGCATCTCTATGGTTTTCTTTTGCACAGAAGTATAGGTATTGCGCAGGGTGACGTGGAGGGTTTGACAAACCCCTACCCGAGCTACTTCTTGAATTTGGTCAGCTTGTGATCGCTCATCGGATAGGTCCCTTTCACCGTCAGTCTACTACCTAGCTAAAGGTCTTTTTGATGGTCGATTCACCATTGCGATGGTATCTCTTGGGGCAGTTTTTCGGGAAAACACCTTTGAACTCCTCGACAACCTCTGCAATCTCCCTCGGTACTCCTACGAACTTCTGAGGTGTCAAGGATTGGTGTCGCCTCGGCACCTACAATTTCTTCCTCCTCCCTTGCTTCAACATGGACCAGCCATGCTTGGACCCCAAGCTACATGTAAGCTTTGGCCACGTCCAAAAATTTATTCTGGCGTTTTGTGGCTGCTGCAGATTCATCTCCTCCTTCCACCTCTGTTGGTTCCCTTAACTTTTGTTGTTTTTTTGGTTGCTCAACAAGAGGCAGGTGTCATTTTCTTACATCAATTTTGACGTAGACTGATTGAATACTCCAATCAAATGAGATATGGTTAATCACCCCCATTTCATACACTTGATTTCCTATGTTCAGTACATTTCTTTCATGTTCACTTTCCAGAAGTTTACTAGCATGTACCCACTTGCTATATTACTAGTTTCTCGTTGAACAGGTTTGATCGCGTTTTCAGATATGTTTGGATAATAGGTAAAACAATTTGAAATGATTATGATCCGTCAATTTTTTAATACACGTTATTGTTTTTAAGCTAACATATTTATGTCCTTAAAACTCAATTCGGGTATGTCTGTAAGACACAGCAAGTTCAAAAACAAAGAATCAGAATAGAGATCACCAATTGCAGGTGAAAAGGATATGCGATCACTTGTCTTTAAGTTTGCAAGTACCATTAGCGTGATTCACTCGAAGTCAACGATTGCCTCCCCCCCCACCACCAGTACCGAATGTTTTCGGATGATTTATAGGGTAGTGTATCGTAGAGACCCTGGTAACTGTACACATACATGTTTTCCTGTCTTGCCCCCTCTCCCCCCACATCCCCCCCCCCCCAACACGTCGAATGTAGTGGGGGAGTGTATCGGGGGTTTGTATCGTAGGCTCGATCGAAATCGAACACATGTGTATATATATACTTGTGTACAATTTCAGACCCCTTCAGATACACTTAGCAATACTCGCCCCCAATACAATGTCTTCTGGGGGGGGTGGGGGACGACCTCTCCCCCCACTCCCCCCCTTCAAAAATTTGAAATGTATTTGGTGTGTGTATCTGCAACTGTATCGGATACATATCTAAAAGCAAACATATGTGTATTCCGCTATAATGTAATGAGTGTCAATGCAGAGCGTCGATCGTTGTGTGTCAACAATTCGGAGAAGACAAAATTGTGGGTACTTGTTTACCCGCAAAATTTGATTGCACACGATGCGAGATGCAAAACGACACCCCCACCGGAAATCCCCCATCCCCCCCCAAAACAGCGAGTGAATCGGGAGACTATATCGGACAGTGTATCGTGTGCACATTCAAAAAAATCGATAGTGTATTTGTACACTTGTGCACAAAGTTGACTCCCCTCCAGATACATCTCCGAATGCAATCACGTGATACACTTTAACTTCGGCAGGGGGGGTGGGAGGGGGATGTCCGCACCCCCCCCCATGCAGTGGCAAGTGTATTGGGCATGTGTATCAGTAAGTGACGTTGATGGACAACAAAAATAATACTCGAGTGTATTCTCTTACAAGAAACAAAGCAAGAACTTACTTATACGCACAATTTGCTTTACGAATGATTAGTACGGCACCACGACTAGAAGTCCCCCCCCTGACTCGACAAATGTATTGGGGGCTTGTATCGGGCTGTGTATCTTGCATACAATCAAAACAATACGCAAGTGTATCAGTACACTTGTGCACTAAATCTACCCCCTTCCACATACACAACCCTATACACATCACCGATAGACTTGCACATCGGATGGGGGGGGGGACGAAGCCAGCTCCCCCCCCTCCGCCGAAAATGAAATCTGGATCTAGCGAGTGTATCGGCGACCGATGCGGACGGAACCACCATTTCAACTAGACAATCTTAGGGAGTCAATAGACATCGGCTAAAAAGGGACATCAATGTTTAAACATTTGTGTTCAAGATCGGACTTCTTCTGCATAAGGAGCCCAGAAAAGAACCCCAATTCAGTCCGCCAAGGGTGAGGTTGGGGGGCAGGGGGGGTCACGCTTGACCGTTTACACCTACCGCTCGAACTTCGGGTAACCCATTCACACACCTCAAATTCAGATTGAGTTGTTGACAGAGTAAAGTAAACATATGCGTCTGCTCCACTTTTACAAAAAAAACAAATTATGGCAGAAAGTACACAAGTGTGTTCGATTTGCAGAAAACATTAGCTGAAGTTTTCAGAAAGAGAAATTCTACATTTATATAGTGAAATTTTTTAAGGGCATCCCTTTCTCAAGAACGTGCATTGAAATTCTTTTATTCATGTACAATGAAGTTAGTGTGAACATGATTGTAGCAAGCAATTTCTAGGAAACATTATCAATTGTCCGGTCTTTTTTTCTTTTAAGGCTCCTCACCATATGTTTCCATCTTGTACAATCATTATTCAGTGTATGAATTTGGGGTGATTGGGCATAAATGAATCAAATTGCGGATTGCCACAATAGAGGAAATCTCTCAAGAGGATAATTTTGTAGTCACTCATTGGACAAGTTCCCAAGACGGTTACGTGTTTTAGATCTCTGATTTGCACTTGGAGTGGTTTGAAAAATTGACAAATCTATGGTCATTTGTTCACGGTTTTTCCTTCAAACACTCACTGCTCGGTCTACAAACCTAGCTTCCAAACCAAGTAGTTGTTGACGAAACTGAGAGAAGCTCCTCCATCCAATGTTTCCTGTACCGTTTTACGAATTTTACAACTTCTTGGTTGGACCCGTCATAGTATCGCCGGTTGTTCGTCCTTGTGGCCCTCGTTGAACTTTGCAATCTCAGGAAACCTTGTCTGCGGTGATGTGAGCCACTCAGATGGGCAATCGGTTTTTCGCAAAATTGTCGAATCAGATAGGAGCCTTATTGTCTACTCCTACCCTTTGCCAATTCCCAACCCCTCTCTCTCTTTTTGCAATGTCTCCTTTTTGGCTTGTTTTTGGGGCTTTCGGCAGTCATGCGAGATATCACCCGGCTTCCCGTAGGTCTAGCAGAGCTGTCGATCACATTGATTGACGGAGTCAATTTCTATCCGAGATGAGATTTCCGCCGTCTGGGACTTCCTTGCACCACAATAGGAATTGTGGGTTTCAATTCACTAGCCGTTGGATTCGTGCATCCAAGTGTTGTAGTTGGCGCTGTCGATGCGATGGGCTACTGCAATCATTCATGGGAGATCTTTGTGGATGCTAAAGGTGGTGATTGCTCACCAAATATCTTGCTTGATTCCATTGTTATACTAGAAAAATTATTAATTGAGGGAAAGGTTATTGTCAGTAATGATATCGTGGAAATGCCGAGTGTCCTCTGCTAGGTCGGACTGTTGGAGCGAACATTGATGTCTGTACCGTACATCAAATTTCTAGTTCAGCTTCCCAAATTGTGCAAGTATTGCGCATGCAAAGTTGCACCATGCTTTCGGTGGCGTGAGAGAGTTATGCCATGTCGGAGATTTATCTTCTTAAAGGGTAGTACGCCTGTGGTCGGCGACGTGAGAGCAGTCACGTGAGCCGTTTATCTAGCTCCGCTAGTCTCTTGTTGTCGTTGGATGGCTGTTAGGTTTGACCACCAACTCAGAGCCATGCCACACAAAAGCAAGGTCGCGACATCAATTTTATCTTTGTCGTTGTTGACCCAAGCAGTGGTGAAGTAGTTGTCCAAACTTGTTAGCCACATCGTGACTTTCAGTCAGTTAGATTTTGCGAGATCAAAAGGCTTGGGAGGTGCTTGTTGAGTATGGGGCTCATTTGAGAGTTGCAAATTTCTCTCAATAAGCACTGCTTTGCACGCACAAGACACTCAAAGGTCCTCCATCACCATGTTGAGCTATTGGAGCAGATGGGTGTTGATGCTCTTGAGTCCCAACAAATTCTGGTATAGATCTTCATTGATTTGCACCTGTTTGCTTGTGCCTCCCATCGTGCTAGGTGTCATCCCAACAGGTCGGGCACGGGCGAAGTGTTTGCCCAGCTTGAGGGGTCCGTCACCAGATTGGTTGTCGGGTTTATTGCTGTTGTGCCATTCATAACAAAAGTTGCCATTACCACCTAGTTTGCCTCGAGAGCATCGTTGTTCATTTGTTAATCTACCATCATCAGAGTACTTGCCAGGGACTACTGCTCATTGCTGGGTGTGCTCGCTCCGTTCATAACTGTATTCGTAAAGTCTGCCATCTTTTCAGCTATGGAGATGCAATAAGGACTTGTGCGAGGTTATTGCCGAGTGGTTAATGTGTCCCTTGCCCCTCCAGCGCTGTTGTGCTCTGATACCAAGTGATACGTCGAGCAGATTGTAAGTGGTTCACAGGAATGAGGTGTAGGAAAAAAGATGATTCGGGGTCTTGGGAAGAATGGACAGTTTGTATTAAGTGTACTTTAATGACAAGTGTCAAATGAGTAGAGCACATACATACAATGCCGAGAATGAAAATGAGGCATATGTTGGGTCCTCGGTGCTCGAGCCGAGGGAAGTGTGGAAGGTTGTGTCGTGAGTGACTTCTTTGAGAAGACCCGACAAAAAATCGGGGGGCTTTGAGAGAATCGAGGCACTTGTTTGTAAAATTCTAGCTTCTTCGGGAAGTGGACAAAACAATATCGAGACATAGATATAAATTGAGTCATTTCTATTGACCATTATGGAAAGTGGTTAGAGTTATCAAAAAAATCTGAAACGGAACACAAGAGGTTCAGACAGTTGGCCAAAATGCCCTCGGCTAAACAGTGCAAAACTCTAGAAGTCCTTGCATGGTGGGCCATGAATGTAAAGAAAGAAATGCCCCCTCATGGATTTTAGGGAATCGTGTACTTCAGGGATGTAACAGTAACCATGTATACACTATGACTGTATTCATCATGAATATTTGCGTGTAATAAAAGTCAACAAGTTCTTTAGTTGAGCTGTTTCTTGCTAGCATATTAATATCCAGGTGGAAGACAGGCATCTCAAAACATGACACCTCAATTGTAGGTCTTTCTGCTATACTAGCATCTGTTACAACTTTACGGATACGTGACATGAAAAGCAAGTTTAAACCAGGAACCTTTGTAATTCTATCCTTCTAAATGATGCTGACAACCGGCTTCCCAGGCAAGAAAGTCTTTACACCGAGATCAAGCATTCTCAGTCATTCGATATTCAAACCACAACGTGTTTTGTCTCTTTGAGCTGCTCACATCCTCATCTAGTTGTATCCACCTTTCGATAACCCGCCAAAAACACAAGCTGGAAACTTATTATCGGCAAGGCTAAAATGTACCCAATAGTGGTACAAGATAAGAACTCAGTTTTTTTGGAAGGCACCAGGCATCTTCTCATCACAAGGAATCAAGAATTTCTTATTTTTCCAAAAAAAAAAATTTCCCCATCCTACATAGAAAAACCCCACCCTCCATCCGTCGAGCAACTAGATGAGATTTAAAAACAATGTAATTGAAAGATTTTCCACTAGAAGATTGCAGTAAATGCTTAGCAAACAATGCACCCAAAGTCCACTGAGATGATCTTCATTTTGCGACAAGGCATGCAAGGCTATCAAGGACTCCTTAAAACTACTTTGTATTCCATTGCACTATCGGATACTTCCTAGCCTTGTCCTCTGGGTACTCGACGCTATCCAGCCAATATATGACAAGGCAATCTCCACATGGAGAACTGCTGATTCAACTTGTGTGGATTCAATGGTTGGATTTTGGATGATTGAAATATGGATGAATCAAAAAGATGGGGCAAAAAGAAGAAGAAGTTTGTAGGAATCAAGATAACCGGATAACTTGTATTTGAGGATACATGAAAATTCACGACAATCATGGGACATGTCAAGCACATATGTACAATGGCATGTGGCAAACTTTGGGTCTAGGACGCTCAATTTGAGAAACAAACAAACGCCACATCGTGAGTGGTCGCATTGAGAATTCGGAGATTTTTCAAAAACAAATGTGATACATCTTTATAAGAGTAAAGCATCGATGAAAAATCAACAAACAAAATATCAAAACATCTATTCATCTCACGACATTGTTTTCCACCATTTTAGAAATTTCTTGAATGTACTATACTGCAAAAATATGGAACAACAGCTGTTGGGGATAGTGGCCATAATGCCCTTGGTCGAGAAGTGGAAAAATCATGAGGTCGACTCGCAATAATCAATGAATGAAAGAACATGAATGCCCACTCATGGACTTCAAGGACTTGTATACCTTTGGGACATTACGCTTCCCCCCTTTTATTCGTGACATCGTGGCTTGCTAGTATACATAGGCTCAAGATGTCTGTTTTAGTCGTTGGTCAAATGATCGACGTCACAGAGGTGGTCGTATGGCTACTAGCTATTGTGTGGGGTGTCGTATGTGTGGCACATGGCAACATGCTTGGCCATTGTGTCACAGCATTCATGTCCAAGGATATCCTTGATCACGTACGCTTTGACCCCATCCACTCAAGGATTCAAAATAGAGGAGAATCACCTTTGTCGGTGAAACTGTAGATAGGGTCTCCATAGTGCTTGAGATTGCTGATGAGGAAAACCCGATGAATGGCCACTTTGTCTTGTGGGGAAGAGTTGAGTGTTAGCTTGGGTCTACATATACTCGATTTCAAATGGTCCCAACCATTAGGGTTTGAGCTTCGCGTAGTCTTGTTTGCATGTTTGAATACTTTCCAAGCTGAGTGAGATGCATTTACAAGCGCTGAAGATGTCATCCATGCAATGTCAGTCAACTGCTCGCTTCATTGTTGCCAACATCTATGTGAGGGTCTACCATACTTCCTCTCAGACGCTTGAGAAGTCAAGGTGATGGATGTCAACCGCGAGGATATTGCCTTGGCTCGACACTATTACCAGTATGGCGGGAAGTTTATCGTAGGCCAACTCAAATGGAATTTACTCGTTTCGGTGGAAGTTCACAAGCTAGATGCAATATTGTTAGTCGGAAGTTATTTCTTCCAACTAGTCCCATATGGTTCTCATAAAGAGCGGAGAAGTTGTTCATGCGTCCAATTTGTGTGCTCAGTTTGCCGTTCGATTCTATGATGGAACGCCATTGTTAGCTTGATCGGACCGCGGATACGTGTCATTAGTTCATGTTCAAAATTGTAAGTGAAGCAACCATCTCTGTCTTAGATGAAGGTGAATGGAACTCCGTACATGTGCAGTATGAAACTTAGAAATGATTGAGCTATTCCCTAGGAAATGATGGTGGTCATCGTCGGGATGAAGTGCGATGCTTTCATAATTCTGTCCAACACCACAAGGATGGCATCATATCCATCTGAAGTGGCAGGCAGTCTCATTATGAAGTCCATGTTGATGTCAATCCACGGCTCTATCAAAATAGGGAGAGGTTGGAGCAGCCCCAGTGACCTCCTACGACAAGATTTTTGTCGCTTAAACATGTCACAGGATTTACAGATATTTGCAATGCCGGTCTGCATGCGATGCGACCAGTAGTACTTTGCCAGGTTCTTGAGTGTGTTTTCCTCACCAAGGTGTCCCTTGGACCAGTGTTGAGGCACTCCTCTAATGGCATCCGTCTTAGCTCCTTGTTCGTCGTACAAAGGCTTGGCGAGTCCATCACCATCGAGAATAAGGGTAGGTAAACAATGATTTTTTCCATACTCATCAAAATCATCAAAACCCTTCACAGATTACCTTTCAAGGTACAGGCCGTGTTCAATGAGAAACATGCTCATCTCGGCCATCAAGCCTGTTCGTCGGCATAGAGCATCTGCCAAATCTGTTTTTCCAGGTGAATACTCGAGGTCATAATCAAAGTTGGACTCGAGGAACTCCATCCATCGAGTTTGTCGATGGCTCAAATTTGATCAAGCCCATACATATTTGAGTGCCTGGTGGACCATGTAGATGATGCACTACAGGCATTGCAGATAACAGTGCTACGATTGGAAAACATACACGACTGCCAATGTTTCTTTCTTGTGCTTTGCATAGTTCAGCTCCATTCTGCATTGATGTCTCGACATGTATATGACTAGTATTTCTCCACTGTCATCGTCTTGGAGTAGAGAGGCTCTGATTTCTCAATCAGACGTGTCGGTGGCCAATATGGAGTCCACCATTAGAACAACCAATCGTAAGGGCGACACTAAGGTCACAACATTTCATTTGAACGCATTTCATTCGTTGTCTTCCCAAATCCAATTGGAGGTTTTACGAGTGAGATTGGAGAGAAGTGCTGATACTTGAGCATAGTCTTTTACAAATTAACACTAGCAGATGTAGAATCCAAAGGAATACCTAGACGTTGCTTGCATTGGTCAAGTTCGGCCAAGTAGCAACTGCCTCCTCTTTGTTCAGGTCCAAGGTTATCTCTTTGCTACCGATAAAAAGGGTAAGAAAACTTTAGCTTACGGTTTCCAAGTTTTCATTTTGAGATTATTCTGTGGAACTCATATTTTTTTAATAATTTTGAGCAATTATTTCGAGTTATGGTTAATCACCCCATATTCACACACTTCATGATCAGTGTATCAAGAAGTGTATTTATGCATGCAAACATATTTCACAACAAATCCACATTACTGCGTGTTAGCAAAGCTCAGATGAACATTCCTTTTATAGAGTTAGAATTTCAATGGGCTCTGTGTGACATGTACCAGTTTCTATAAACTTTCCATGTTCACTAGTTTGTTCACTTCCCGATACACTTGTTGATACACAGTTTCACAGGCAAGGCCATTGGTCATATATGGTCATATGTCCATCATGCTCCTCTGGGGTGCAGTTGTATATGAAGATTTCATGTAGATATACAAAGAAAAATTCATCAAGGTATGGCAAAAAATGTTATTCATGACTTCCATAAGAATTGCAGGGATGTTTGGGAGTCTGAATACCATAAGTGTGAGATCAAGGTGCCCATATAACGTGCAAAACGCTGTCTTCCCAATTTCCTTACTAGATGTGCAAACAAGATGATAGCCCCTTTGTAGGTTGATTTCAATGGAAATCCTTGGCCCATGCAGTTCAAACAGATTTTCTATTCACATAACTGGGTAGCGGTTCTTGAAGGGGATGTCAGTAAATACCCTGTCATACATACACATATGCATATCATTAGTTTCCTGTTTCACAAAAGTTACAGGTGTAGCATAGGGTGACATAGATGGCCTGATGAACAATTTGGTCAAATACCTCATCGAGATGTTTTCTAAGAACCGTCAGCTTGTGAACGTCTATCTGATCATCAACGCTGTGTTGTGGAGGTGACTCTTAAGATAAGATTGATGATGTTGCGTCTGCTGTTGTGATCTCCTCTACTTCCCCTGAATCCACGTTGTTGGATGCAGTTTTCCATAAAAACCATCCGGTGCACATCATCTTCAAAGGTTTAAATGGGGTACACAATAAAGAAACTAGAGACAAGGATTTTTTAAAACAAAGCCTCTGAGGCCGCATTCAAGACCATACAGTAGTTTGTATTCGCTAACTACTTCAAGGAAGCTAGATGGACTGAAGCCCACTCCTGGAAGAAAACAATCCTTTGCATGAATCGGCGGTTGAGCTTACATCAATCTACATCCAGAGCAAGCCAGCATTCTAAGCAGTGGAAATCTTGAAGGCACTGCCATCCCCACAGCTTCTACGGAGGAATCTACAATTTTCTGTATTCTACTGATCAGATGTTTGAATTCAATTGTTTCCTTAGGCTCTTATCAGTGTATGTACTATAGATGAAGTTCTATGTGGTTGGGATTTAGTGAGTGAGATTTAGCTTCTCTTATCCCTCTCACGTGTGCAAGAACTTGTGCTGAAATTTGAAATCCTATTCTTATCTCTGGTGGCCTCATCCTAAACTTCAATGATTGGTATCGGAGCAGGGGCCAGCATGTCAATGTGGATTGCTGTTTTGGTTGTACCAAGGACATTCAAGAGACCCTGCCTATTTTCCTTTCTGGTTTCTTCTGCTTGTGAGAAGCAGTGGCTCTATTTTGGACACACTAGCTGCCCTTGAAACTTGGTTGAAGTTTTGGTTCATTTGCAAGACTGAAGGTGCCTTGAGCTGCCGGTTCTCTTTCAAACAGATCACCCCAACCTGACTGGCATATGCTTCCCGTGACGAACTGTTCATCATCATCATCATCATCATCATCATCATCATCATCATCATCATCATCATCATCATCATCATCATCAACAACAACAACAACAACGTCATTGCTTTCGTCGCCATGAGAGCTCTCAGCATCAAGAAGATTTGTATCTTCCTGCCTTTGGACCAAGATTTGCACCGTGACTTCAACCAAGCGCAATCCTGTGTATCAACGTTAATCCAGGGTGCACTTTTTTTAAGGAAACCCTGTGTATCAAATGTTACCCTGTGTCAGTGTTCACTTTGGTCCCGGGGTGACCCCACCACAGCGGCCGCGGAACCCCGGTCCACAGCGATGCCGCATCGTTGTGCGAGCATGCCTCGTTTGACGCTGAAGTGTGCAAGCACCGGCCCATGACCGTGACTGACACCCACCTCAGCCAGGTTGACCAAGGTGTGTGTCACACTGGGTAGACGTGGGCCGTCGATCTCCATGGCCCATCCTCGACGTCGAAACCCTCCATACCTTGTACGAAGACCTCATGAGGAGGGGGGGGGGAGGACAAGACAGCTTGACAGATGCATAAACTGCCCAATGAAATTGCACAACATTGAAACAGAAGAATCACAGGTGTGCCAAATACGTCATATGCCAGCTGCTGTTTGAAACATCAAATTTGAAGCATGGATTCCTTTCCTCTATGTTTAACAAATGTACAACATTTTTGCATCTTGTAAGTTTCTTAGTTTGCCTGTTGTGACGTCGCACATACCCGACATATGCATTTTTTAAGTCCCAAGTGTATTTTGTCTACTTCTCCATAAAAATCATGTTTTTCAATAAAGAAAAAGGGTTTTTCGACTTTGTCTTAATGACAATATCCACCGACGCTCCATCGACGGACAATCGATGGTCCACCGATGCAGCGTCGATGGATTATCAATGGCCGTAGATGGTCATCCAACGGATGGCCATCCTTTCGACGTATCGGTCTGTGTCTGTGCAATCGGCCAACAGGCCAAGCAGGAGGCTGGGAGGCCGTTCAGGGATCACACAATGCCATGCTGTAGGCAGGAACGAGAGGCAGTGCCAACAGACCTGCTTGCAGCTGTGAGGGTTTTTCCCTTAGTAACAAACCGACGATGTCTTAGGCGTCGGTTCATCTACAGCTAGGGTTGGAGGCACAATGCCTCCCAAAAGGGGACCATGTTCAACATCGTCTGGCATGGGGTTGTCTTCCATTCCAGCCTCTGTCTCACCCGGCTCTGCATTTTGCCTTATCCGCCCCGGCTTCACACCCCCTCCTGCCAGTCGGCTCCATGAGGACGCCACTCGCCTGTTCTGACATCACTCTAGCCTTGTCCAGGCACTGCTGACTCGTGCCTACACCTGCCAAAAAGCCAGATTTTTTCTGCGGCTCTTGTGGCTGGATAGGGAGCGGGACCTGTGATCGCATCTGCGGTCATTTCAGTCTTTCAAATGGCAACATCCACACTTGTCCCTACCCCCGGCCACTTGCCAGGGACGCCATGGGCCTTGAGCCGAATCCCCGTCCAAAGGCAGACTGGAACCCAGCCTCTGCCCACTTATACAATGGGCTTGGAGACTCGTGGGGCACCAACGCGAAGCTTGTCTCTTGGGGAAGACTCTATGAAGAACGACTGAGAGCTCAGTTGTTGCAGGCGGCTGGGCTTCCCACAGGTCTTGATCCTGATCCCTATGGCGTGCCTCTCTTATCTAACGCGTCTAGCTCTGTCGATCAACCGCAGCAGCAGCAGCAGCAGCAGCAGCAGCAGCAGCAGCAGAAGCAGTAGTATCACATGTAGCAGCTATGTGAAGGGGTCCTGCAGAGGGCGGAGAACCTCAGGCAACTTCAGCAGCAGCAGATCCAGCAGCAGCTTCCTGATACGCATGTGAAGCTTGTTGACATTAACAGAATGAGTGGCATGGTACAGACGTCCATGCAGCCACATTGCAATGCCATGGCCAACAGCAACTACCAGATGTCAATTGTGAAGTTGATGGCCTGTGCTACGCTGCCAATCAGCTTCTGCCATGAGGCAGCGCTGAACGAGGTGGTGCGGACAGCGCGCCTTACCAACTCCACCTTCCGCCCGCCCGGCCGGTCAACAGTAGTGGGGGACATACTGCCACGGCTAGACGCAAAATTGGAGGTAGAGGATGCTTCGTTGAAGAAGGGGTGGGCAATCTATGGCGCCACAGTCCCAGTGGACGAGCGGGCCGACCAGCAGCAGAGCCCCATTTAGACCGCAATGGCCGTCAATGCAAAGGGCGCCTGTCACGTATTCTCCCGCAATGCAAGTGGTCGCATCTGCAATGCCTCTCACATGGCGGCCATGCTTGAGGAGGCGACAGCGGCTGTGGGTGAGCGCAACGTAATCTCTGTCATGTGCGACAACACGGCCGTCAACAAGCCTGCCTTCGAAGACATCAAGGGAAAGTATCCGGGGGTCCTGTGACAGGGCTATTGCGTGCATAACGTGGGCATTGTCCTCAAAGACATCGGCAAGGAGGAATGGGGTGCCTTGGTTCTGTCACGCGCCGAGAAGGTTGTCAACGTCTTCCGCAACAAAGACGTCCCACGCACGTGGCTGAAGCAGTCCTCTGGTGGCCGTGTGCTTCTTGCTAACTGTGACACCCGCTTTGTGTCCTCCCACAGCATGCTGCAGCGCCTCATCGACATGCATCTGTTCCTCTTGAAGCTGGTTAACCATGACTACTGGAAGACGATGGGCAGCCAGTGGGATGGTGGGTACAAGCAGCGGAGGAAAGTTGTGCATGGGTTAGTGTGCCACCGTGTGTTCTGGCTGCAAGTCCGCCAACTCCACGACCTCATGAACCCTCTCGTGAAGGTCCTCCGTATCACAGACAAGCCGGGTGGTGCAGCCGGCGAGATCTATGAGGGGCTGCTTGACTGCCAGTCTGACCTGCGCACCCTGGCAAAAGCACGCGGCCTCAAAGCTGCAAAGGTGTCGGCTGGACACATGAAGTTTGCTATGCAGCGGCTGAAGCAACAATGGACTGCTGACATGAGCTGCCTGCTTTATGGTGCTGCCCGCAGTGTGCACCCCATGCATTTCGGCAATGATCTTGGCGGCAATGTTGAGATGGTGCAGGCTTGGACGCAGACCGTGGAGGCACTGGTGCCGGCGAAGAACCGCGAAAAGCTGCACACCAAGCTAGAAGCATTCCAGCTCGGTCGCGTCACGGAGAGCGTCATTCCGCTAACGACAAACTGAATGGGCGACAGGGCGCGCACCGGCGTGGCGAAGGTGCTGACGGGAGCCTTGGCGCTGTATGAGTGGGCGTCCCTCCACTTGGCCCACCTTCCGACTCTACGCGAGTTCGCGATCAAGGTTCTGTCGCAGCCATGCGCGTCCTTCGACTGGGAGCGCGTGTTATCCACCCACCAGCTCATCCACACCGCTCGACACAACCGCCTCAGCATGAGCACGTTGGAGATGCTCGTGCCATGCAATGTGCAACTGCACCGCCAGTACAAAGCACGGCGTGGCCGATGTGCTCCGGCCAAATCCCTCGCGCCCGACGAGTCCAAGAGTGAGGAGGACGGAGAGATAGTGGCGGATGAGGAGGCTGGTGAGGATGGTGGGGAGGGGGGGGCAGATGGAGACAACACCAACGAGGAGATGGAGGAGGAGGAGGAGGTCTTTGTTGAGGGGGAGGAGGAGGAGGAGGGAGGAGGAGGAGAGGGAGGGGAGAAAATCAGCATGCAGGAGGCAGCAGGAGAGGACCCTCCCTCCTATGCGAGGGAGATCCACACACGGCTGGATGTGGAGGCCTTTTTGCAGGAGACTGGCCATGGACAGAGGAATGGAGTGGGGACTGGAGAGGGGACTGGAGAGGGGATTGGAGAAGGGAATGGTGAGGGCATTGGAGAGGGGAATGGAGAGGGGGCTGGAGAGGGGGCTGGAACAGAGGCTGGAGAGGGGACTGGAGAGGATGAAGGGGCTGGAGGGGCGGATGGAGATGAAGATGGAGAGGAAGAGGATGGAGGAGGGGGTGTTGCTGAGAAGGAAAGTGTTGGGGAAGATGGAGCTGGTGGGGAGGAGGAGGCTAGAGCGGAGGAAGAGGAGGAGATTGGTTGAGGAGAGGCGGCTGAAGTGGGTGGTGCCCAGCCAACTTCATCCAAGGCTGTGAGGGTGGCTAAGGCAGCCATGGCAGCACAGGCTGAAAAGGGTGCCCAGATAGCAGTGGCAGCCAAGGCAGCCAAGGCTGCCAAGGCAGATATTGCAACAAAGGCTTCAATGGCAGCAAAGGCAGCCAATGCAGCCAAGGCAGCACTGGCAGCAAAGGCAGCAAAGGCAGCAAAGGGAGCAAAGGCAGCACTCACAGCAAGGACACCAAATGCAGGGGGGGCAACAGGTGGCAGCAGGGGAATAGAGGATGGGGAGGCTTGTGGTAGCAAGGGCAGGAAGGGCGTGGGTGCTCATATGCTAGGTGTTGCAGGCAAAAAGGTTGGGAAGCGTCCGGTCCATTCGGTAGTTGTCGTCTCATTGCTTGACTTGCAAAACTATGACATGCTTGCATGCTCTCTTTGAAAACTGTGACCCGATTGCACGCTGAAATGCTTTTTTGTTGACCTTGTCCATTTGAAGCCAAAAATTGGCTGTTGGCACTAGCTCTAACGTAAAGCACTCAGGATAGTTGGCGTTCACAAATGTATGTCTGCAATGCTCAGCGATATAAGCGTTTGCATTCATCACAATTGTATCACAATTAAGGTCTTTTGACTCAAATAGGTGTATTTAAGGCAAATGTACATTGAATTGTGAAAAAATAAACCATGGTTTTCATTAGGTAGAAAAAAAAACTGATATCCTTCTATGATGTTTCCTGTGTTTAAGCATACAGATACACTCTTATGTGTATGAACAGTCGCTGAAAGTATCGTGTTGTAACTTCTACAAAGGTTCCATTGAAATTCCAAATGCATACGTTAAATGTATACACTGTATGAAGAGTGTGTTTTAAAAGGGTGATTAACCATAAATGATTTTGCACCACCAGGATGGGTACCCCTTGAGGAATTGGTGTTTTGGAACTTTTGATGGCTGTGCTTCAGCACCAGAAATGCCCAGATGTATCGCTTCAAAATCATGCATAGCAGATCCCTCTGAAGATTTTTCAGTGGTGGTACCTGTCTTTGGAAGATGAGCTTCAGCTGCTCAATCTCCTCCAGCCATATAAGCGACATCAAATCAGTGCTCAGTGTGTGTGTAAATCTCAGCCCTGATCTAGAAGTTTTATCTCAATCACCTTCAACTGGACCCTCAGTCTCAACACCAGCAGCCATTTATGCGATGGAAGCTTCATTTCTTGATTCATCTTACCACATGTTGTCATCAGTTCCAGCGGTGCCCTCAATCTTGATCAACTGAGCGTCAGGAGAATCAATTTCAGACGTAGCCCCAAAAACATTTTCCGCCTCAGAGTTGGCTTCAGGATTCACTTCCACTTCATATCCACCAGCCTCTGTACTCGTTTTAGCCCCAATAGAATCGGTCTTGGCGCCAAAAACTCAGGTTCCACAAGAAGACCGGATCCAAAAAAAATGGACTGCTTATCACCTAAAACCACAGCATCAGCTTCATTTGCAAATTCTGCCTCAGCTTCTTCAGCCGCATCTCTCATTGCACCCTTGCCAGGGTTGCGCTCAACTGCAATAGTACTGGCTTCAGGTTACAAATTTTCTGCCTCTCCAGCAGTTACAGCTGAAGTGATTTTAGTTCCGATGGCCTCCAATGTCACAAAAATGGCCCTAACATCAAGAACAGGGCCCTCAGATTCTGCTTGGGCTTTTGCAGTTTCAGCTTCAGTTTTGATTGTGCCCCCACCTACAACATCTCAGCAATGGCTGCCAGCCACATGGTCAACTGGCTTCGGCCAGCCCATCATCAATCTCATTTGGGCCTGGCACTTATGATTCTACAAGCCCTAACCTGAAAGGATGGACTGGTTTGCACAGAGGGGGTGGGGAGAAACAATGCAAACCAACCCATCCACATCATCTGAAGCAAGGAAGATCGATCTCGGTGACGAGTTTCAAGCACTATCGAAGAAGTGACATTATGTGATGGTACAAGTCCAAGTAGAAGTCGCAGCAGCAGTCGCGAAATTGAATTCAAAGAAACAGAAAAAAAATGAGCGGTGAAATAGAAGCTGAGAGAAGCAGCAGGTAAGTAGTGTTGGAAAAAAAATGCAGCAAGTAACAAGCAGCAACAGAAGTAGTTGCGAACAGCGATGACCAGCAGCCAGCTGCAGCGACGACCAGTAACGAGTAACGACGAGCACCAGCAAGCAGGAGCAAGAAACAGTGAGAAGCAGGGAGTGGCAGCAGTACTAGAAAGCAGCAGTGAGAAACATTACCAACGGTAAGAGAAACCGAGGTATGGTTAATCGTCCCACTTTTATACACTTCATTACTTATGTATACTGCTCCCCCATTATCTTCTCTTCCTGGAAGGTTACCAGCATTTACGCACTTCCTAGATCATTGGTTTCTCTGTGAACAACTGTAGTTTCGTTTCCAGTGATAATTTTTACTATACCAATAAAACGTTTTAGTAACTAATATCTGTAAAATTATTACAATACTTCATAGTTTTTGGGCTAACCTATTTCTGTCTTGAAAAGTTAATGAGGGTATGTCTGACATACGTAGCATGTGATGGAAACCCAGAAAGCAAGTAACGATTTCATTCTAGAGTTAACAGGACATTCGGCTGCTTTTCTGAAAGATCGCACCTGCCACGAATGTAATTCACTCAGAGTCGATTGTTGCCCCCCCCCCCCCCCCCC
>SZWC01004349.1:89526-101393 GCA_023375785.1 Penium margaritaceum
TCTGGGTGTGTAACTGATGAATGACATAAACAATACAGAAGTGTTTTTTTTAAAGTTGTTTCAATGCCAAAAATTCGTTGATGATCGACGATGTCGATCGTCGAAAGATAGAAGACGATCGGAGATTGACGAATGGCGATCTACATCCGTCCCCGGTGATGAAATGGTCGAGAGCTGCTTGAGAGTTGAACATTTGTGAGGGTTTTGAGTGGGGGGGGGGGGTTCGATAACCCTTCCTAGGATAGAAGGGAACCTGCTGGGCCCCGCTACCACGGGGCCCAGCAGGAGCCCGGACAAGCGAACAAATCAAACCCACAACCCTCCGATGTGACTCTCTACAAGTTCTAGTTCTACACATTCTGCTTCGATATGTAGGCTTTCTAATATCCTACAGTTGTAGCACATCTAAGTTCTTAGTAGAAATATAGGTCTTCTATTGTGAACTATGGAAGGAGTTATAAAATAGTAAGACATGGTTTTTCCAAATTTAAAAAATCAAATTATAAACTTACGTGGAACTTTCGTCTGTACAAAGTTACAGATTTATTTGTATGTATATGAACATATGTTGGAAATTAAAGTGTGTCGTGTATTCCACGAAGGTACCATGAAAGTTCCAAAGGCATACATGTAACTTGTACACAAGATGAAGAGTGCATTTTTTCAAGGTGATTGACCATAAATGCATTTCCAGGAAACATCCTCTCCATATGTTCTACGTTTGTACACTAGTTCGTCAGTGTGTGATTTTGGGGTGATTGACCATAAATGGAGAAACCAGAAATAGCAAGAAACCATGGCAGGCAGCAGAAGAGACAAGAACTGCCAGATGGACGCTGGGCTGGAAAAGTGGATGACATGAATCTTTGGAGGTGAGATCAACAAGATATAGCGAGAATTGAACTGGAAAAAAACCATCCAAGTAGAATCAGTGGAAGGTGTACCATAGTTGTTCAAGAAAAAAACTGGCAGCAGCTGCTGAAGTTGCAACTCTGCTTGCTTGAGGGGAAGTGATGCCCGCTGCACCGGATCAAAGGCAGCAGAAGCAGCAAATGGCATCCACGGTAGTACCGGCTGTGGCAGCAGCAGCAATGGTGATTGCACAGTGCCCTTGCCGGAAACAGTGGCAAGGAAGAAACCAAAAACAAAAGTTTACACGCTGCGAACTTGCTCAGGTCAAATGGAGGGGGGGCTGTTTAGTGTGAAGATGAGTGAAAATGTCAAAGGGACGCATGGGACTGATTCGAAGGAACAGAATCTATGAAGATGGAATAAAAAAATAACAGGGCATTAACAGATATTCAAGTTTTCCAGAAATCGACCAGGTGCATGAGAGAAATGAATAAGCAGCAAAATTGAGGAAGCATGACACATGGTCCGCTTTTACGAAGTGGATGGGTTGCCGGCTTACATAGGAAGGAGGGGTATGTTGGATACATATTTCCATAACAGCTGGCAGTTAAAAATTGGCTTTAAAAGTTTACATGGGGTAACTGATGAAGAAATGGGAGAGAAGTTTTTTTAAATAAAACCTTTGAGGTTGTATTAAAAACCAACACTTCATCTCCTCTAACTACTTCAAGGAATCTAGATGGACCAAATCCCACTCCTGGTAGCCAATAGTCCTTGTACTGTTCACAGGGATGAGGTGCAGAACAGAAGACAATTCGAGGAATTAGGAAAATTGGATACTTTGTATTTGGCAGTAAGTGTGTTATGATGAAAATTGTTGATCATATCGAGAGCGCATATACAATAGATGGAAGGAGAATGAGGCATAGTTTGGGACTTGTGCTCTCGAGTCAAGCAACGCGTGCGACGCTCCCTCGTGAGTGGTCGCTTTAAGAAACTCCACCGAGAAGTCGGGGAGAGGAGGTGTCAAGAGTAGCAAGGCGTGTCTTTATAAATGCCGAATGCCTTCAAGAAATCAACCAAATCGTATCAACACATCCATAGAGGTCGTGAAAGTTCTGTCAACTATTCTAAAAAGTGGAAAAACTTGTTTAGGAACAGAGCGCCAAATTTGAGGGGAGTAAACATTCCAAGGTCGAAGCGTGATGGGTGCTAAAAAATGCCCACTCAAAGAGTTCAGATAATTGCGTACGTCTAGGACATAACATTAAATACTTGTGCAGAACTATGGAATTCCTCATAAGAAAATCTGACCCTGGTGTTCATGGTAAGGACGGACTACGTGGTGCAGTCATTTGAGGCTGATACGGGCCACATGCTCTGGAACCTCAGCTTCGGCGAGCTGGATGCCCTCCAGAACCCTCTGCGCCAGAGGCATGCATGGGCGGCTGGGCTGGAGGCAGGAGGGGTGGAAGCGGAGGACGATCTTTGGTGGGCGGGGTTGAAGGGCGGAGGGCCCGGGGGGGTTGGGATGCTTGGCGTGGAGAAGCCAGGGCAGCAACAGCAGAAGCCGAGGGCTTTGGGGTCGCAGGATTCGGGAGATCTTGTGGTCAGAGATGGATGAGGATTGTCTTTTAGGGATGACGATGCATTGAGCTTGGTGGGCTTGAATGGGCGAGGCCTTGGGCTCGGTAAAGGGAGGGGAGGTGCCCTGGCTGTCCGGAATGCAAGGCGTCCTGTCTCACCTTTTTCCCTCGATCTGTCGATGGGGGAAGTGAGGGAAGCAGGTGCTGTTGAAGCTCCTGGCTTTGGTGAACAATGTGCTGGGAAGTGTGAGGTGAGAGGACATGGAGACGGCCGAGGATCTTTTGGTACTGTGGGGAGGCGGAGCGACGATGCAACATTCTGTGTAAAGCTGAGGGATGTGAGGGATGGGAGCGAGGTCTGGAAAGCCGAGTTCCCTGCAGTTCCACTGGTGGCCTTCCTTCCCTCAGGAAGGGTGGTGAGCGAATTTGTCTCTTCCGAAAGCATGGACAATGCAGGATATGGCGAGTTCCTCTATCTCAGCAGCGTTCATGGCAGCCCCTTTGCTCTCCCCATGCTACCTGGTTCAGAGGCGGCTGGCCCTGCTGCTGGTGCTGCTGGGTTGCTATGACAAGCTGCTTGCACCTGTACCCAGTGCCCTCCTTGCACCTAATGTGCTGTGCGAGGCGTCCCTG
Organism: Penium margaritaceum; assembly: GCA_023375785.1. Classification (NCBI taxonomy): domain Eukaryota; kingdom Viridiplantae; phylum Streptophyta; class Zygnematophyceae; order Desmidiales; family Peniaceae; genus Penium; species Penium margaritaceum. Next base: position 92,598 of record SZWC01004349.1, read on the forward strand.
GCCGTCGATATATCCAGATCAACAGTTTTCCGTTAATCCTATGAGTCCATGTTGTGGATGCGTGCTGCTTCAGCGAACCACCTCGTCACTCCGACGCCTCCTCCTCTGTGTCTCGATGGTGAATACGGTCATTGTGTTAGTTTTGCAACCATCACATGGTCGCATTTACCAGATATGTTGTCATGGTTGACCACATCCAGTGCCGGGATTCCACTTCCAAGAGGGCCCCTCGATGGGTAGCGTATTCAATATGCTACTTTCCAAGAGGATGAAGCCACCCTTGAGTTGCGTGTTTGGAGCACCACTCAAAACAACAAGCAAAACACGTCCTGGCTTGTGGAGCACACCAACGCTCGCTCACTTGATCACTCCCCCACTTCTCCCCTTTCTCCTTGTATCTGCGATAAAGTAGGTCAAGCTCGCAGCAACCCGGATCTTCAAAAATCAGAATTTTTCACATATGCCCCTAAAACTCGGACGAGGTCCGGAGTATGCAAGAAACATAGGAAACCTCATTAAATTCACCCCCCTTCCCGTCCAGCCGGAAGCACAATGTCCTTGTGGACATGAGACAATCCTGGAGAACAGTGTTGGTACTGCCAAGGCTGACGTTGGCCTCTGGCTCCCATGAGTTGTCGATGGTTTGCCTTTAATCCTTTCTGCCCATGTGGTGGATGCATGCTACTTCAGTCAGCTGCCTCGTCACTTTGATGCTTCCTCCTCTTTGTCCCAATAGTGAGTACGGTCATTGTGTTGCACATGCCACCAGTGGTGTTGCAACTGTCGCACAGTCGCAGTCACTAGAACTTCTGCCGTGGTTAGCCGTGTCTAGTGCCAGGAGTCTGCCTCTGAGAGGGCCCCTTGGCAGGTAGCGGATTTGATACATTGCTTGTCAAGAGGATGAAGCCACCCTCAAGCTACGTGTTCAGAACGCCGCCTGAAGCTATGAGCGAAACATGCCCTTGGCGTGTGGAGCACACTTGTGCTTGCTCCCACCTTCTACTTGCATACGTGGTTGAGTAGGGTCAATCTCGACTGCATATGCCCCCAAAACTTGGATGAGGCCCCGAGAATGCCAGAAAAGTAGGTCACCTCATGAAAGAAACACCTTCTCCACTCAACATAATTGGATCGGAGATCAGTTCCTTGGTTTCCTTTGTAAGACTATGTTGGAGCATATGGGTCACCGTCATCAATTAGGCGGTTCTTTCCATGGGCTATACTTCTATGGCATTCGTGAGATTCTTTTCAGTTATGTAGCTCTTTGTTTCTCCTGTCATGGAAGTGGACTATATTTGGTTCTTCCACTTTGGACATCTATATCAACCATTGTAATTAGCCTGTCATATCCTTTGATTTCCAGCTTTGGTTTCCAGAGTATCTCCAAGTCTATCTTCCCGTTGAGACTGTGCTCTACACGAATCAAGGCCTAATCTTCTGAGAGCACACACTCTCACAGTTACGTTATGTGTCATATAGTTAAACCCATTCACATATATTCCAGTTCATGATCCATTGTGTCTACAAAGCCAATGACTTCACAAAAATAACACAGGTGATTAAGGAACAAATAATACTTCATTCTCCTTAATACCAAGGTGCAAACATGGTGTGCCCCCTACAATTCCGGCCTTACAACTAAGGATGATGGCATGTTTGCAAAGAAAATAAAAAAACAAAAAGTGATATGAACTTCAGCTTACGTCTGTTTCTTTAAAACACACAACCTCTCTCTTGGCATGTCTAATATGCATATCTCATGCATTGAACATCACTAAAAGACTCCAAAGTCTTCCATGTATGGTGAAACATTTTATGATTAAAAAGGAAAACCAAATGTTTTAACATAACTTCCCATAGGAAACTAACATATAAAGCACCAAAATGTGATTCATTTTTGTTTCATCTAGTGGATCCACATGCACGATTTGTGGGAGCATTATGATGCCACCCATACTCTCCCTCTCACCAGCCCTGAGCACATCGATTGCGCCTTTTACTTTCTCAACTCTGCTTCCTTGCTAATCTCACTACACCAACTTGACCTCTTTGCCCCTATACTCGCTCTCCCTAATTACCCTCACAATGCCTAGCTGTCCTCCTCAAGATTCCCTCCCCCAATTTCATCCGCTCCAACACATTCCTTCTCACCAATCTCCGCATCCTTTGTCATTGACAGGATGAGTCCCTCGGGGCTCACCTTCGACGTGAAAAGCTCTTATAGAGCAAGCTCTTGGTCATTGGAGCCTCCCTCACAGACTAAGCATTTGTTACCTCCGTTGTGGCAGCCTCCATCCGGCCCTCTACGATACCCTCACTTTCCTCCCACTTCTTTTCAACCTTGAGATTGCGTAGCGCACCCACGGTGTAGTCTAGCCCACTCTCCTTGACAGCTTTCATAGCTTCAAGAATGGGTTGTATCCTTGTCTAGCTCTTGATAGCCTCCTCCCTCTAGCCCTCTTATAGGCATCCTCCCTCCACATGTCAATCATGCCCTTGTATTTCATGAGGGCACTGGCGGCCCTTGCCTGTCCATGCACAGGAAGTGCAATGTTGTGCGTCATTGTTTGGACATGTGTCCACTTCCTCTAACTACACATCATCAAGAGAGAATTGGGCACGGGTGTGCTCTTGTAATAGTACCTATAAATGTAGCCCCTGCTAGTTCTCCTACTGGCCATCCCGTAGGCTCCATTCCCCGAGGATCCCCTAGGGGCACCTATAATGCCACTGTCGACACCCCACCACCGCTTATTGCAACATTTCCTCCCTTACCTACACCGCCAATACAGCCAACATTTGTTGTGTTCTCACTAAGGGTTCATCTAATTGCCTGCCCCTTGCACTAACTTCCTCTCTCTTTGATGTGCTTGCCAACTCTCCTCCTCTGTCTCCCTTCTTGGCCTTACTGTTCACTACCGTATCTTTGCCTACAACTACTTCTTTCTTTTTTTGGCTCCGATCATGTCCTGTCCTCAACTTGGGTCATGGATTGCAAAACTCTAGACCACATGTGCCTTGATTAGGCATTGGTCACGTAATTTATCCCTGTCTCTAAGATTAATTTTTTGTACACATGCAATGGTACCCCTCTTCCAATCTATGGTGTTGGCAAAGTGCGCTTGACATTCCCTGTCAATGATTTGAATCATATTACCGTTCTCTATGTTCCGGTTCTTGAATTTTCCATCTTCTCTCTCTCTCTCTCTCTCTCTCTCTCTCTCTCTCTCTCTCTCTCTCTCTCTCTCTCTCTCTCTCTCTCTCTCTCTGCTCTGCTCTATAATCATTCGGCTTCTCAACCACCCACGTTCTTGGTCTTGTCGCTTTCACTGATTGTTCTAGCAAAGACCTAGTCCTCCGTGGTTGACAACTTCCTGGGGAGGGCCTTTATTGGGTCCTCCATCCACATTATGTCTCCACTCAGGAAATGATTAACAATGCTCTTGTTACTCTCTATTGTTCTCCTCACTCCCACCTCCTTCAATGCTAGCTTCTCCATCTCCCTCCTCCTTTAGTTGCCTCTCTCTTATGTGCACAACTTGCAGATGGCCTATCAGATCATTCATTCTACGCCCCCTACATTGCCAACCACACATGCTGTGTTGTTGGCAAGATGAAGGTCTTGCATTTTCCCTCTAGTATGTCTGTCTTGCTAAGTTTTATCCATGTTGACACCCTTAGATCCCTCTGGCATGAGTCATTGGCTGAGCATGCCACGAACGTCCTTCTTGTGGTCCCATCCTCGACACCCCTCCCTCCCCCCCATCTCCTCCTATACCCGCTCTCCCACCATCCTCGCCCTCATACGTGCCCTCACACGCGCCCTCACTTGTGCTTCCTCTCTTCTCCCTCCCCTCCTCCTTGTCCCACATGCGTCCTTGTCGACACTTGTGCATACACCTGTACCTGTAAGCACCACTGCACGCCAACCTTCATTGGATCATTTACAAATGCTCATGTGTTTTATTGCACTCATGCCTGCGCCTGTGACCATACTTTTCCTTGCACCTGTCACTGTGTATGTCCTATTCATCATCTTCTATTCCTTCATGGATACCTGTGCCTGTACCTGCCTTGTCCCCTAGACCCACACCCACTCAGTACTCCACATCTGCTTTTGTGGTTGTGCCTACGCGATTGCCTTCGCATGCTCCTCCACTTGTACCCATGAGTGGGCCTACCCTTGTGCCTTCTCTTGTACCCATGTCTGTCACTGCACCCACGCCCACGCTCCCAACCCCTCATGAACCATCACCGATACCTACACCTAACCCTCTGCCATCGCCTACACCATCACAACCATCTATGCCTATGCCTACATTGCTCCCTCCACCCATGCTTGTACCACCGTCCACACTTGCTCCAATGGTTGTGCCTACACACGCACTTTTACATGCCCCTCCACCACTGCCAGGAGTCGGCCCTGCCCTTGCATTTCTCTTGTAGTTCCATCCGTCATCACGTTCATGCCTATACATGGGACATCGCATGTGACATTGTCATCACCTCTTCTTGCACCTGCTCCATTGGCCACACCAGTGGTTGCATTTGCACTCACGTCCCCACGTGCCTCACCACATGCACTGTGGTTCCACCTCCACCCCTGTCCCCACATGTGTCCAAGCATGCATTTTTGCACTCAACTCGCAACGTACATCTGCCTTTATTCACCGCCCTTGTAGGTTTTTCCTCCCTCTCCATTATACTCCTCCCCCTTGTCCCACGCTCTTCACTGATACACCTTTCACACTGGTCACGCACATGGTTACCACTTCTTTCAACTTGAGTTTTGCCATGCTTGAGATGTCTACATTGACCACTGGTTTGTTTGTTCCCTCGCCGCAATGACTTTTACCATCACTTCGTCCCTGTCCACATCGCCTACCCCAGTCTTGCATTGACCACACTGACCTCCCCACTCTTGCCGACACTCTCGTCCATCCTAATGCGACTTCTTGGCATGAAAAATGATTTGCTGAGCTTGATGCCTTTGCAGAGCATGGTCTCCTTGAGTCAACTGACCTTCACCCTGGTTGCACAATGATGAAGGGCAAATGTGTCATGCATAAGATGTTTACACCTGTAGGTGCCCTCAACTCGTAAGAGGCCCACCTCACCAAAGGCTACTCCCAGGTCCCTAAGATAGAATTTGGTCATATCTACGCACCCGTAGGTCCATTCACAACGAGTCGCATTGTCATGTGCATCACATCTCCACTTGTGTTTTTTTCATGGACAACATGAGGAGGAGGTCTAATTGATTTACCCCCTGAAATCTATTAGTTTCTCCAGGAAGGTATGGCACCTCCGTTGTTAACTTTATGATCAACTTATTGCTAGAATGAGGAGCTTATCTCCATCCTCATTTGTAGGGGATTTCATCCATACATATCTAATCCCTCCCTTTTCATCAATTTTATGGCCATCATGCCTTCATCCTGGTGTATGTTGAAGACCTGATCATCCCCTCCCATCTCCATCCAGAATTGATGAGGTGGAGGATCTTCCTCTCATCAACGTAACGCATAAAGGACCTTTGCTATACATCCATTATTCCAAGCGTGCAGATTGAGCTACATCTACACATGAAGTACAACAACATTGAGCACCATTACATGTACAACGTAATCACGGCTTCGGATGTCTCCCTCTATTACGTCTTCATAGAGTTCCAGCCTGTTGGCTTCCTCATGAAGGCCCTTCAATAACAATCATTTACATTGAGTATGACCGTAATTCTTCTTCGCACCCTCATCCATCTTGTCTGTCATTCTTCCTTTTCCTTGTTCCCATCCTGCTTTCCTGTCCCTCTCTAGCACCGTGTGGCCATCTCCTCGATGGTCGCCTTGACCATGCTTTTGTGTGCTTCACACAAGCCTGTGTTGTCTCCCTCGTATTTAATTCAGGCTGTGCCTTCTTGCATGCCTCGCACTTAGACTGTTGCCTCTGTTTGGTCCTCATCCATGGATCCGTGTTGCGCTTTCCTATCTCCTTTATGTGCCCCATGTTACTCATTCACCGTACCTCTGAGGTTGGGGTGCATGTCCTTGATTATCCTGTTGTGGTGTTTTTCTCACACCACCATCTTGGGCCAGCAAGTCGTCACGGCCCTGGCCATGTGTGTGCCCGCAGTCGACATGGTGCGCTTATCTTTTGGGTTCTTCTCCTGGAGAGTTTGGTTTCATGGTGGGTGGTTTTTTTGGAGGTATTCAGAGCCTTAGCGGGTGATGCTACTGGAGGGGCTCACAGCTTTACAGTTCATGCTACTAAGGAGATCAGTGGCGCCCGCTGGCAGTGCTGCCTGAGGAGTGGATCCCGCTAGACGAGCATGGAGATGTCAGAACACCATGTATTTGATGCCCTCTGGAAATTAAGATGTTTCTACGGCCGCCTCTTAGCCACTCTGATTCTCCCTGTGGGTTGTGGTGTTCAATATCTCTACTCAGAGCACCCATCCTGGCTTGTGCTATCCTATTAAAGTAGCTGGAATTTATGTAACTATTTCGTTCGTGACCTACTTTGGTCGTTATGTCAGTCCTTGCATATCTTTCCCTATACAACCATGCATGTTTGATATTGTTCCCTAGTGTTAAGCAAGTATTCCCCCAATGTGTTTCTGAATTTGCTCAAGCGACAGTTGCAAATTGTGTCCTGCCTGCATGTAGCAAAATAGTTATCTTCTGAAAGATATCATGTACTTGTCGGATAGTTGGACAATCACACTATTCCAAAAAGGCAACTTTTTCCTTTGAGATTGATGTTCCATTCATACACTTCTTGCAAAAAAAACTTCACCTGTTTTGCACACTTTTTTTACTTTGTTTTGACCTATCTTGCAGAGATTTTGCATGCACACCCCACAATTGTCTTGTTGGAATCCACGATGGATCCAGCACACCAACACTAGCTCCGGTAGGGGTCTAGGCACAGTTCTTCACCATGTTCACTTTTAATTCTAATGACTCAAAATCCTTGCCTTGATCCCCTCGATCGTGGTAAATCCTTGTCTCACTCCTCTCCAAATAACTTACAAGACCCCCCATCCTTCACAGCTCTCAAGAGCTGGAACCCAGTCGAGAACAGGTTTTCCCACATCCCCCTTACATAACCAAGAGCTTCCCCCCTCCACACTCGGTTCTACACATGCACCAACACCCACTCCCCCCTCCTAGTCCTCTGTGGCCCTTTATAATGAGCATTGCAAATAAATGAGAAGCCCCCGGTCTCCAAATTCATCTTGTACCTATTAACCAAGCTGGCTCTCGCTTTTGGCAGCACAAACAGTGATTTTCAACAAAGTAACATCAGGCACGCTGCTATACATGCTCCAGAAAATTGTGCTCACAGAGAGCGGCAAGCTCTTCCTACATGGATGTCTCCTAGAGGGGAGAATCAGTCCAGAACTTTTGTAGTTTTGGGAACCACTAAGGGATTCCACTTGCGGAACGCAGGCATCGACATAGCCAAAGACAAATGACGTTACTGCACTTGAGAACTCATCCGCCAAATCGGAACAGATAAGAGTGGTGTTCGGATGCACAACACCAACATCTGGGGTGCCACATTCCGCAACAGCGAGACCCAAAGCACATAAACCGGGGTCAGAACCGGTTGTCATGAAGGCCGGTCATGATACCAGTATCACCGTAGCTTTGGAGGTTGTATTTGACCTGGAGGGTAGAGAGCGCAATCTCCCCCCACCATTGTAGGAACAAGGGACCATGGAGTAAACAAAAAATGGAGAAACATGAGGCTCCGAGGATAGTGATGGCAGAGAGGATATCTCAATATAGGAAAGAAGTGGAAATTGAGAGGGATAATCAGGGGTAATATGATATTTGGAGGATGTATAGACGGAAGCAAAGGGATTCTCAGAGAAGGACGTGTCCAGAGGCTCGCCGGAGGACGCGTTGGTGGAAAAACAAGAGGATGTATCAGGTGTCTCAGAATACGACAATTCTGAATGCTCAACGGAAAAATAAGAGTGAAAATCCAACAATCAGACCAAACCGAGGCTGATACAGGTGATGAAGCTCCCTCAACGGAACTGAAGAAGACAAGGGGAGGGGTGGTGACATGGAATTCAAGATAATGCTAATAGAAATGCTCAAAGATAAGCAATCCACCAAACTCAATGACCTAACAACAGATATAACTTCAAAACTGCAAGGATTTGGTCAGAGAAATAATCCTAAGGAAGAGTCCAAGAGGACTAAATAGACATATCTTTATGTGTGCTCATTTTCAAGGACCTAAGTATTCCATGTAATTGTTCCTTTAAGGCTACCTTTTTCTCCAAGAACCAACACAAAATAGTCAAAATAGTGCCCCAAACATGGGCACAAGGAGGTTGAGGATGATGACCAGACCAGCCTTCAAACGGCTTAACAAATTCACTGAGACAGACCGTAAAGAATATGATCATGCACAAAGGTAAAGGAAGACATTGCTCCGAGAGAACAAGGCCCTGGCCCTTATCTTCTCTTCAAGTCTACATGAACCTGAGTGAACAACAGGCACACCATTGACAGGTGGGTAGAACCTGTATTCAGAAATAAAATTTACAAGGTGTGTAGGGAGTTGAAGTATCAAGAACACCCCACACCCTTCAAAAACGTGACAGGTGTGGCTGTGGAACTCACTACCATGATAATAGCAAAGGGCAAAGATTTTGATGACAATCACAATCAATATGTATGTGTGTATGTATATGTATATGTATATGTATATGTATATGTATATGTATATGTACATGTATATGTATATGTATATGTATATGTATATGTATGTGTATGT
>SZWC01004350.1:12292-22292 GCA_023375785.1 Penium margaritaceum
TGTGTGTGTGTGTGTGTGTGTGTGTGTGTGTGTGTGTGTGTGTGTGCATGTGTGTGCACACACATACCTACATAAACATGATAACATACACAAATGTGTATAAATTTTCTTCAACATAGATAGGATGATGGAAAAATAAAAGTTGATCGTTTGTGGGAAGTGAGTCTGTCTAATTCTTCTGAGAAGTTTTACAGAAAGTTGTTTATTCTCAATAGCCAAGAAAGCATGCTGTGGCTAGCTAGTAAACATTGCTTCCATCTGGACAATGCACCGTCCACGCACCTTTCCTACAATATGCCAACCAGCGTACACTACAAAACATGTGTGCACATAAGAACAAACCGTTTCTTTGACAAAGGCAATGTACATACCAGGAAATTCAGAAACGGAACCAAGTGTACCAACCTCTCTCATTTCACAAATTAGATTGTCGCCCAAAAATCCTCAGAGTGACAGGCACTGTGCTTACGAGCTATTGTTAATCACCCAAAATTCCTGCACTTGACCGTTAGTGTATGAAAAAATGTATTCCTATATGCAAACATTTTTCAAAAATCATGAACATCAATGTATGTCACGAGAGCCCATATATGCATTCCCTTCATAACGTGTTACTTATGATAGGTTATATGCACCATGTGCTAGTTTTCTTTAGAAGTTCATGTTCACTAATGTGCTCACTTCCCAATACACTTGTTGATCCTATATTTCAGGGGTGAGGTGATTGGTCATATATGTTCTACTGACATAGTGTAAAATGCCAGGACACCTTCCAATGGATATGCACACAGTTGAGCTAATTGATACAGCACCAACATGCACACACAGCCTTCCACGAACCAGCTCAACAGTGCAAAGAAAAAAACCACTGCACTACTGAATGTGTCAACACAAAGAAACACTCCTTTCAAAACTACTTGGACAATCGTCACATTCAACCGTCTTTCCTACATCTTTCCGCAAACAATGAAGAAGGTTTTTTTTTTTTAAATTCCAACACACTGAAAGGCACTGAACAATTAATGAACCTTAACGTCACAACCACTGAGAATTCTCCATGAATTTTCTCCATAACACATGTTTTAATGTTTTTTTTTAAGTTGGTCAGAAGAGTTTCACAGAGAAATTCAAACATATGCCAAGATAAAAAACTGTTTGGATGTTAAAGCGAAACAAGAACTTGTCACACCCCCCTCCCCTGGGATGGAAATGTCTATTCAGAGGATAACTTATCCCATACTACACCTGACCCAAAATGAACCTTGTTCACATGGCCCCTCCCCCCCAAATAACATGTGTATTGGGAATGTGTATGGTGCAGTGCATTGTGTACACCCCCCACCGGTACTTGTGTATTGGGAGACTGTCTTGTGTAGTGCATTGGAGTTTGTGTACATCTCAGACCCACAACCCCAAAGAAGGATACATCTGCCTTTGGATGAATTCATCATATAATGTGTTAGACTGTGGGAAAAACCAACACGTACATGTGCCCCCCACCTCCCCTTCACTCGCTCAAGCAAAAGAGCGTCCTCAAATGATACTCTTCAACACAATCAAAAAAATTCTGCAAGGCCAACTACATAACCGGGTACGACGCAACAATAAGGTCATCTGTGATTTTGTGGAAGCAGGTTCCTTGAAGGACGTAAACACAAGTCCAAGACAAAGTTAAAAATGCAAACTAAGTCCCATGCACCGCATACGTCTTTCTTGAATTTCTACTTCATAAGTCACCTCTTATGTTCCTATCATTAATGTCGCAAGCCGCAACACGTCTTCATTATAAAAGTGGAAAGCCAATGGTTTCAACATCAATGTATCCCACAATGGTAACCATACAGAAGCCATCACAACATAATTCAAGGTACCTAAACTAAATTCTCAAATACTCTAGTAACACAATTCATGCATGTGACAAATTTCTACACTGTTGATTCAGTGTACAATGCAGCCTCTCTCCAAAAGCAACTGCCAAAGAATCCAAAAAACTCAGGAAAATCCTTTAGCAGTGCAGAGGACCTGTGCTCTCAAGGAATCCATCCGTCCATTACATACATTCGAGAAGTCAAGGTGCTCCTGCAAACCAGAACAATTGTCGCAAAGGAGGATCTCATTGAACTCGGACTCATCAAAACTAAAAATCATGAAGCTCTAACACCATGTCCCACCCACCACTTTTATAATGCAACAGAACAACGGCCCCAGCCTCAGTGGCATACCGGACACGGGTTTGAGTGTGTGGCAATGTGTCTGATAATGGAAAGAAGTTTTTGGATACTGCCTTGGAGTCTCAAGTGCCACTTCGTGGACATTGCCAGGAGATACTACCTTACACCCACGCTTTGTACCCTTCCCAGAATTCATCCTTTTACTGGGTTAAAGAGCAACACCACTTTGTGGCCCTGCATGTGAAGACGTCGTTACTCCAATAGTTCCACTTGCAGAAAAAGGAGAAAAAACTAAATGCTCATCCAATTCAGAGAACACAGCTACAAAGTTAGCATTTGACAAAACAATTGTCCCATTTGTGCAGACCCTGCCAGCATTGCTTTCGAGCAAGGCAATTGACGCTTCTACTCCAGAATTCTCACTTTAGTAATCTTCCATTCTGCATAGTACATGAAAAAAGCGTTTCATGTCATTCATCATACCAAAGTTTGGGAAAATGAGATCCACGTAAACATAACAAAGCTGTCTACACTAAAAGATAGATTAGAGGGATGTACCTGATATTCAGACATTCAGCTTGGGTGAGACAGTGAACACGCTCAACCAATGGTTGGCATGGACTATCATGCCACTCTCCCACATATATTCCTACTTCATAGGGAACATGAAAAATGATTGAACCAATCTCATGAAAACCCAAACCATCAGAAGTATAACTCATTCCAGTTTGTCTATTTTGCAAAAATTATGTCACACTGATGTCCATTGAGGAGGGTAAAATGTGAACTACGCTTATCATCTGCAACTCAGTCGGAAGGACACACTTCCTGAACACGCGAACATCCTTCCGTACTCCTATAAAACAAGAAGAAAAACAATTACCAATATAAAAAGTGCATGGAAGACTCTTGTTCAAGTCACATGAGCATTGAAATCTTCACCATAATACAAACTCCTGGGTACATTGGCGGACATCTATGTACAGGACATACAAAAACCGGGAACCTAAAATCAAGAGAATTCCCATAGAAAAGACCCCACTCTATCATCTTCTTCATACAATCATTTTCCTCTGCTGGCCAGTGACACGAGGCTTGAACCTTGCTCAATAAGAACTGAAGTCCATGTTACCAATGATGTATTCAAAATAGTCCTGCACAACATCCACAGAAGGCACTACTCATAGGATCACCAATGCAAAAGAATTTTAATCGGAAGAACTTGAGAGCTTGGAGAAATGAAATCTTATAGGCAACAAAAGATCCTCCGATTGCATGGAGTAGCCCAATGTTGTATCTCGGTTAACTCAGGCTCAGTCTCTAGATAGACCAAAACATCCAAGACGTGAAGGATGAAAATCAGTTCAGCCAAGATACCATCCATTTTGCTGAGTTATTCTATGAAGCAATACATTACAAAATATTCAGGATAAAAAGCCTCTCTTGGAAAACAATGGCATAGGTGGGCGTACAAAACCCACCATTTTTTTGAAACAAAAAGAACAAAATCCATCATCACGTGGAACACCTCTGTTGTTCATCGCGTAGTCCAAATCGTGGCAAAAACGCCACACAAAGTGGTCCTTCTGAACTTCCACTTCTGGTGCGGATGGTAACTAACATTCCTTGGAATAAGCTTGCTTTCAACCAAAGCATAATGCAATCTAAGAATGTACAACAAAAGCGACAAAAATCAAATCAATGTCATGACATGAATGAGAAGCATCATGCCACTTACACTTAAGCCGTGCACTCCCACAATTGAACACAAATAGTTACCCATCCACTCACAATTTTGGCACCTTCTGCTACGAGGAACATCTGGACTCACAGAGACCATATCATCTGGACATAGCACATCCTCCTTTTTCTTCATTTCCTCATTGTCCAAGTCCAAATGAGACTGAAAAAAACAGTGCTCAGTCACTTCAAGATACTGAACCAAGGATCACATTAAAGGTTGATGTTAAAAATCTTGAGCTCATCAGTTTTTCTTTCAGTACCTACAACAAAATACAAAGCAGTCTTACCTTAACACTAACAATTTGAAAATAGGATTATGAGTGAGAACCTGTTGAAAAGGCTGTCTCCATTGTTGAACAAATGACACTTCAAGAAATTCACAGGTTTCATGGTGCCAGAAAAAAACCACATGGTCTCTCTTGTTAAAGTATCAAAACTGACTAGCGCATCTAGATTAGTCCTGCCCGTCTGGGGTGTTTCCTAACCTACTTTCGTACTCGCTCCTCATGCAACGTACACTGGAACGCTGGGTCACGCTCCTTGTTTGCTCAATCCCTGTTACCCTAGTACCCCTTAGTTGCGCTGGGTGGTTGGCCACGCTGGATGGCAAACCCCAGGAGTCAAGCCACGCGATCCGATAGGGGTCCACGTGGCTCGCTCGGAAGTCTCATTCTTTTCCAAAAAAGTAAAACATTCTCGCCTTAATCCGCTCTCGCTCTAAGTCATCAACGCCTCGATCCTGTTGAATGTTTTTGCCCCTTGTTCAGTGTTGTAGGACGGATCAGGAATGCTCTGCCCCTTGTGGAGGTATGACCCCTAGATCCGTTGTAGTGTGACTCAACTATGCTCTGTCTCTTGTGAGATATGACCTGTGAGTACACCATGTGGGTGAGTGGTTACCTTGGCCATTTTGTTGATTTGGCCAAGTGAGAGGTCATGAGGTCGATCATGGCCCCATGCATATCTTGTTTGCTGTGGAAGCTTCCAAGAAAGAAAGTCCGTAGCTTCTTGGATGCTACATGGTTGGTCTGTCACCTTGACACTAGGATGCTTATGTGTCAAGCCCACAGTGCAAGTCTATTGGTGACGTGGCTGGTTCAGGCCACTTCCCAGGAATGTGCTTTTGAGTTCTAGGACTGGACAGACAGCTATAAAAGGACTTGTCTTGCATGCTGATCAATCAACCCTTGCTTGATGCTCTCTTGCGTATTGACGACTTGAGCTCTTCTTGGGATGTAATGCTAAGGCGTTAGTACTCTTGAAGGTGAAGTGTATGCCTGATTAAGTTTGGGGTGCATGACACATGTCAACAAGGGAAGAAGGCCTAAAAACCTTTGTGAGCTTTTCGGTTTCGCGGCTTCTCTACCAGAGGTGGTTAGCTCAGTAGCTAACAGATCCCCCCTCATATCTTTCGAGAGCGCTCCCCCCTCATAGGTCTCGAGAGCGCCTCCCCCTCACAGCCGAGAGGGACAGTTAGCCTCGCGGCTAACTCCCGACTCCACCTGCCTCTCGCCTCCTCCACTCTCCTCCATCCTCTCTCCTCCAGCCTCTCCCTCCGCCTAACCCTGCCATATTCAACATGGCATCAAGCCGTTGAACGGGCCTGTGGACTCCGCTGCTCTCGGTTTTCCTTCTGCTGACCGCTCCCGCTCCTGTCATCCGTGGTGGCCGTCGCCGTCAGTTGTCGCCGCTACCCCTACCTCCGTCGCTGTCGCCTCCGCCTCTGCCGTCTGGCCTGTCGCTGGTGTGACGGGTGCTGCTTGTCGTTGCTGCCCTCCTCGGTCGACTGACTGCCTTCGGGGCTGTCTGGCCCGCCGCAGGTGTAGAGGGTGCTTCTCTCATCTCCCCTGCCAGATCCGCCCCTTTCGGGGCTCCCTTGTCGTTCCACCCTCACTCCCTCCCTCCCTCTCCTGCTCTTTCCCGGCTCCCTTGCTCTCGTTTCTTCTTCCACCCGCCCTTTTTCTGTCTTTCTTCTCATCTTTGCTCTTTTCTTGTGCGTTTACAGATTTTTTCTCTTAATGTTCTACAGGTTCGTTCTCTCGGGCTCTTGCCCCGCTTTTCTGTGTCCGCTCCCCGCTCCTGCCCTCGTCTCCCATTCCTCGGCTCCCTGGCCCCCGTCTTCCGCTCAGACCCGGCCTCTGGCGCTCCTCTCCTCGGCTCTCCACCCTCGGCCTTAGGCTCTAGATCTGCGGCTCTCGGCCTTAGGCCTTAGGCTGTAGCCTGCTCTCTAGATCTTAGAATCTCTAGATTGTATACTCTCTATACTCTAGACTCTGGCCTGTGGCCCCTAGACTCTGGACTCTGGGCCGCCGGCCCCTCCTGCTGTGTGCAGCCTCTGGCCGCCCCCCCCCCCTTGCTGTCCTTTCCGTGCCTTGCTTGGCTCGTTGAGCCCGGGGCCGTCTACCCCTAAGCGGCCTTTCGGCCTTTGCGGCCTCTTCGCCCCCGCCTCTCTGGCGTTTTAGGACCCTCCCCCCCTCGCTGGGTCTCGTCCCAGCTTTTCCGTGCTTTTTCCTCTTCCTTCTCCCCACTCTCTCTCTCTCTCTCTCGCTCTCTCTCTCTCTCTCTCGCTCTCTCTCTCTCTCTCTCGCTCTCTCTCTCTCTCTCTCGCTCTCTCTCTCTCTCTCTCGCTCTCTCTCTCTCTCTCTCGCTCTCTCTCTCTCTCTCTCGCTCTCTCTCTCTCTCTCTCGCTCTCTCTCTCTCTCTCTCGCTCTCTCTCTCTCTCTCTCGCTCTCTCTCTCTCTCTCTCGCTCTCTCTCTCTCTCTCTCGCTCTCTCTCTCTCTCTCTCGCTCTCTCTCTCTCTCTCTCGCTCTCTCTCTCTCTCTCTCGCTCTCTCTCTCTCTCTCTCGCTCTCTCTCTCTCTCTCTCGCTCTCTCTCTCTCTCTCTCGCTCTCTCTCTCTCTCTCTCGCTCTCTCTCTCTCTCTCTCGCTCTCTCTCTCTCTCTCTCGCTCTCTCTCTCTCTCTCTCGCTCTCTCTCTCTCTCTCTCGCTCTCTCTCTCTCTCTCTCGCTCTCTCTCTCTCTCTCTCGCTCTCTCTCTCTCTCTCTCGCTCTCTCTCTCTCTCTCTCGCTCTCTCTCTCTCTCTCTCGCTCTCTCTCTCTCTCTCTCGCTCTCTCTCTCTCTCTCTCGCTCTCTCTCTCTCTCTCTCGCTCTCTCTCTCTCTCTCTCGCTCTCTCTCTCTCTCTCTCGCTCTCTCTCTCTCTCTCTCGCTCTCTCTCTCTCTCTCTCGCTCTCTCTCTCTCTCTCTCGCTCTCTCTCTCTCTCTCTCGCTCTCTCTCTCTCTCTCTCGCTCTCTCTCTCTCTCTCTCGCTCTCTCTCTCTCTCTCTCGCTCTCTCTCTCTCTCTCTCGCTCTCTCTCTCTCTCTCTCGCTCTCTCTCTCTCTCTCTCGCTCTCTCTCTCTCTCTCTCGCTCTCTCTCTCTCTCTCTCGCTCTCTCTCTCTCTCTCTCGCTCTCTCTCTCTCTCTCTCGCTCTCTCTCTCTCTCTCTCGCTCTCTCTCTCTCTCTCTCGCTCTCTCTCTCTCTCTCTCGCTCTCTCTCTCTCTCTCTCGCTCTCTCTCTCTCTCTCTCGCTCTCTCTCTCTCTCTCTCGCTCTCTCTCTCTCTCTCTCGCTCTCTCTCTCTCTCTCTCGCTCTCTCTCTCTCTCTCTCGCTCTCTCTCTCTCTCTCTCGCTCTCTCTCTCTCTCTCTCGCTCTCTCTCTCTCTCTCTCGCTCTCTCTCTCTCTCTCTCGCTCTCTCTCTCTCTCTCTCGCTCTCTCTCTCTCTCTCTCGCTCTCTCTCTCTCTCTCTCGCTCTCTCTCTCTCTCTCTCGCTCTCTCTCTCTCTCTCTCGCTCTCTCTCTCTCTCTCTCGCTCTCTCTCTCTCTCTCTCGCTCTCTCTCTCTCTCTCTCGCTCTCTCTCTCTCTCTCTCGCTCTCTCTCTCTCTCTCTCGCTCTCTCTCTCTCTCTCTCGCTCTCTCTCTCTCTCTCTCGCTCTCTCTCTCTCTCTCTCGCTCTCTCTCTCTCTCTCTCGCTCTCTCTCTCTCTCTCTCGCTCTCTCTCTCTCTCTCTCGCTCTCTCTCTCTCTCTCTCGCTCTCTCTCTCTCTCTCTCGCTCTCTCTCTCTCTCTCTCGCTCTCTCTCTCTCTCTCTCGCTCTCTCTCTCTCTCTCTCGCTCTCTCTCTCTCTCTCTCGCTCTCTCTCTCTCTCTCTCGCTCTCTCTCTCTCTCTCTCGCTCTCTCTCTCTCTCTCTCGCTCTCTCTCTCTCTCTCTCGCTCTCTCTCTCTCTCTCTCGCTCTCTCTCTCTCTCTCTCGCTCTCTCTCTCTCTCTCTCGCTCTCTCTCTCTCTCTCTCGCTCTCTCTCTCTCTCTCTCGCTCTCTCTCTCTCTCTCTCGCTCTCTCTCTCTCTCTCTCGCTCTCTCTCTCTCTCTCTCGCTCTCTCTCTCTCTCTCTCGCTCTCTCTCTCTCTCTCTCGCTCTCTCTCTCTCTCTCTCGCTCTCTCTCTCTCTCTCTCGCTCTCTCTCTCTCTCTCTCGCTCTCTCTCTCTCTCTCTCGCTCTCTCTCTCTCTCTCTCGCTCTCTCTCTCTCTCTCTCGCTCTCTCTCTCTCTCTCTCGCTCTCTCTCTCTCTCTCTCGCTCTCTCTCTCTCTCTCTCGCTCTCTCTCTCTCTCTCTCGCTCTCTCTCTCTCTCTCTCGCTCTCTCTCTCTCTCTCTCGCTCTCTCTCTCTCTCTCTCGCTCTCTCTCTCTCTCTCTCGCTCTCTCTCTCTCTCTCTCGCTCTCTCTCTCTCTCTCTCGCTCTCTCTCTCTCTCTCTCGCTCTCTCTCTCTCTCTCTCGCTCTCTCTCTCTCTCTCTCGCTCTCTCTCTCTCTCTCTCGCTCTCTCTCTCTCTCTCTCGCTCTCTCTCTCTCTCTCTCGCTCTCTCTCTCTCTCTCTCGCTCTCTCTCTCTCTCTCTCGCTCTCTCTCTCTCTCTCTCGCTCTCTCTCTCTCTCTCTCGCTCTCTCTCTCTCTCTCTCGCTCTCTCTCTCTCTCTCTCGCTCTCTCTCTCTCTCTCTCGCTCTCTCTCTCTCTCTCTCGCTCTCTCTCTCTCTCTCTCGCTCTCTCTCTCTCTCTCTCGCTCTCTCTCTCTCTCTCTCGCTCTCTCTCTCTCTCTCTCGCTCTCTCTCTCTCTCTCTCGCTCTCTCTCTCTCTCTCTCGCTCTCTCTCTCTCTCTCTCGCTCTCTCTCTCTCTCTCTCGCTCTCTCTCTCTCTCTCTCGCTCTCTCTCTCTCTCTCTCGCTCTCTCTCTCTCTCTCTCGCTCTCTCTCTCTCTCTCTCGCTCTCTCTCTCTCTCTCTCGCTCTCTCTCTCTCTCTCTCGCTCTCTCTCTCTCTCTCTCGCTCTCTCTCTCTCTCTCTCGCTCTCTCTCTCTCTCTCTCGCTCTCTCTCTCTCTCTCTCGCTCTCTCTCTCTCTCTCTCGCTCTCTCTCTCTCTCTCTCGCTCTCTCTCTCTCTCTCTCGCTCTCTCTCTCTCTCTCTCGCTCTCTCTCTCTCTCTCTCGCTCTCTCTCTCTCTCTCTCGCTCTCTCTCTCTCTCTCTCGCTCTCTCTCTCTCTCTCTCGCTCTCTCTCTCTCTCTCTCGCTCTCTCTCTCTCTCTCTCGCTCTCTCTCTCTCTCTCTCCCTCTCTTCCCTATCTCCTTCGCTGCTTCTGTCCGCTCTCTCCCTCCTTTTTCTCTCTCTCTCTCTCTCTTTACTCTCCCCCCTCTTTCTCTCTCCCTGCTCCCTCTCCTCGCTCTGTCTCTCCGCTTCTCTCTCCATCGTCTCTCTATCTCCCTCTTTCTTCTCTCTATCTCTTCACTCTCCCTCTCTCTATCTCTCTGCTCTCTCTCTCTCCCTCTCTCTCTCTCCCTCTCTCTACTCCCTCAGTCCTCTCTCTCTCTCTCTGCTCTGTGCTTCTCTCCCTCTTCTCTCTATCTCGTTTCCCTCCTCTCCCTCTCTCCCCTCTTCCTCTCTGTCTGGTCTCTCTCTCTCTTTCCCTCTCTCTCTCGCTCCCTCCTAAGTGCTCTCTCCCCCTCCTATTCTCTTCTCGCACTCTCTTTCCTCCCCCATTCTCCCTCCTTCTTCCCCTCTTCTTTTTCTT
>SZWC01004350.1:25292-42554 GCA_023375785.1 Penium margaritaceum
CCTTTCCTTTCCTCTCTCTCCCCCATCCTCTCCACTGCCGGCGCTTTCGCCGGCTCCTCTCTCCCTCCTGTGAGACCTTCCCTCCTCTCCCTATCCTCCCTTTCCCTTCCTCTCGACCTTGCTTCCTCCTCTCTCCATCTCTTCCTCTCTCCCTCTCCATCTCTCCCTACACTTCTCCCCCTCTCTCCCTCTTTCCCTCTTTTTCCCTCTCCCTTTCTCCCCCTACCCTTGTCTCCCCTTCCCTCTCTCTCTCCCCTCCTCTCAACTTCTCTATTTCTTCCTCTTCTCCCCTCTCTCCCTCACCTTTCCGGTTCCCCTCCTCTCTCCCCTCCTCTGTCCTCACCTTCCTTCCCGTCTCTTGTTTCCCTTCTCTTTCCGTGGCTTTCCTCTCCTCTACTCTCCTTCCCTTCTCCTTCGATCGCCTCTGCCCCCCCCTCCTCGTGCCTCCGTTGTCCTCTCTTCTCTCCCATGGTTTTTGTCCCCATATCTCCTCTGTGTCATACGTGCTTGTTTATCTCTCTGTTGTCTCATGTTTTGCCCCCCGTTTCTCCCCTTTTGCCCTGTGCTTCATGCGTCTTACCGGCCGATCGGTTGCCTCGGCCCCTCGCCCGTCCTTCCCTCCCCCGCTTCTACTTTTCCCTCACTAACGCACACCCCTAAATACACACAACACACTATGGTTCTTTCCTCATCTCGACTCACTGCTCGATCCTCTTGTAGTCATTCGTTCCTCGCCTCGATTGCTCCGTCCCTGACGGCGTGTAGCACAATGCCTGAGCTCGGTCTCGCCGGCGCTCTGGCAGTTGCGGTAGCTCCTCGAGCCACTCGTGCTGAGGCATAGTTTGTCGATGCCCCCTCCTATGCCCCTAGTCCTCCCACATCCAATTACTCTGGCCTTGTCAATGAGTCCACCATCCTCTTGCCTTGGCCCGCGACAGCTACGGCTGTCACCTCCGCCCTCTCGTGCCTTGGGCGGTGTTGGCGGTGTTGCTGTGGTGGGTGTCGGTGCTGGTGCTATCCCTGCTTGTCTCGTGGGTAGTGTTGTTGTTACCGGTGGCCCCATTACGGTGGGTGGTGTCGTTGCTACCGGCGCTGTCGCTGGTGGTGCTGCTGCTGCCCGAGGTACCGCTGCCGTCAACTGTGCGGTCACTACCGGAGGTGCTCTTCCCGCTAGAGGTGGTGCGGCTGCTAGAGGGGCTACTCCCGGTGACCCTCTCGCTGCCCTTACACGCATTGAAGCTCGCCTCGATGCCATGACACTTGCCGTCGCCCAGCTTGTCAGCCTTGGCCTTTGCCCGCCCGCGTCGCAGATGCCTCTCACTTCCGCTTCTAGCCACGCTACCGACACGCCCTTCAACGAGTGGTCTGCTCGCTTTGTCTCGTGGGCGTACATGCACGGCCTTTGGGAGCACTATGACCCCGCTCCCCTCCTCCCTATCATGCATCCTGACCGTGCACCCCTCACTTTTCACCTTCCCTACTCTGTCGCCCCCACCGTCGTTCTTCGCCAGCTTGATCACTTTGCTCCCACTCCCTCCCTCCCTGCTCTTCCTCGCGAGGCTTGGGCCTCCCTTCTTGCCCTCTACTCAAACGATTCCCTCTGCTCCGCTGCCTTTTTTTTGGCTGACCTCTGCTCCCTCCACAATCTTCCTGACAAGTCCCTTGGGGCCTACTTAGGTCGCGCTGAGCTTCTCCACAGCAAGCTGCTCACGACGGGTGCCTCCCTTACGAACCAGGCGTTCTTCACTTCCGTCGTCGCTGGCCTTGGTCTTGCCTTCTTGGGTGCTCTCGACTCATGCCCTCATGCCCTCACCTTGCAGCACACGTATCAGACACCTAGTGCTGTCTGGCCCGCTCTTCTTGATGGTCTCCGCGTGATCCAGACCGCCTCCCAGCCTGTTGCATCGTATGCCGACCCCGTCCTTCCAGACGCTCTCCCTGGCCTCCTTCCACCTCCTGCCGCCCATGCTCTCTCCGTCCACACTCCTGCCGGCGACGGCGGTGGTCGCCCCCCGGTGTGCTGGAACTGCGACGTTGTGGGTCATTGCCATGACTCCTGTCCTCTCCCCCCGGCTCCTAACCTCCGTGAGCGGATTGCCCGCCAGCGTGCTCTCTTTCGCGGTCGTGCTGCTCTCGCCCCGCCCCCTGGGCTCCTTAATGTTGCTCCTCTCACCCTGCCTGGCGGCCCCGTGCCCGTTGCCGCTGGTGCACCCCCTCTGAGTGAGGATGTCATTGTCGCTTTGATTCACCGCGTCCTTGCGAAGGGTGTCCTCGGCGGTCCTCCGCCCGCTGGTATGTTCTCTTTGTTCGACTCGCTCACCACACCCATCTCTTCCTCCCTTCCTCCTCCTTTGTCCCTGTTCCCCCCTCTGTCGACGGGCGTCACTCCTTGCTTGACCGCCTATTGCCTTCTCTCCTACACCATGGGTGTCGTCTCCCCGTCTTGGGTTGTTGACGGGGCTGCCACGGATCACATGTGCCCTGTTCATGAGCTCTTCACCTTGTTTAGTCCTGTTCCTGTCATCACGGCTGTCTACACTAGCGATGGTGCACCCCTGCCTGTTCTCGGTGTTGGTACGGCCTGTCGGACATCCCCTGTTGGTGAGCTCTCCCTGTCCTCTGTTCTCTATGTTTTGGATCTTGACTTCTCCCTCTTGTCTTTCCCCGCGCTCGACACTTGTGGGTTCTCCACCGGTTATGCGATGTATCTCGTCACCCACACTGATTGCGCCAGTGGGCGTGTTGCCCTTCGCGGTTGCCGCCCCCCTAGCAAGGGATTGTATCAGGTTCTGGGCCCTCATTCTGTTTTTGCCCACGCAGCCGATGTTGTCGCGCTTGTTGCTCTCTCCCGCTCTGTCCACACGCATCTTCTTCATCATCGCCTTTGTCATCTCCCAGCATCCGTCGTCTCCTCTCTCCTTCGCGCTCTTCTGGCAGACGGATTGTCCAACCCATCGTTCCGTGCCCCGTGCACCACTAACTGTACCTTTTGTGCAGTTGGTAAGGTACATCGCCTCCCTTTCCCATCCTCTCCCTCTCGCGCCTCTGTGCCCCTCGAGCTGTTTCATGCCGACATCCTCGGTCCTCTCTAGGATGAGTTCCTTGCCGAGCACGCTACGTACGTGCATAGCCTCATTGGCGACTAGTCCCATTTTACGTGGGTCTTCTTCCTTTGCGCCAAGAGCGAGGTTGTGGCGACCATCTAGTCCTGGTACGCATCCGCCCAGCGTCAGAGTCACCATGACCTCCTCCATTTGCTCTGATTGTGGTGCTGAGTTCTTTGGTGATACCACAACCTTTGTCGATCGTGAGGGCGCGGTCCATGAGCTTTCTGCACCCTATTCTCCTTAGCAAAATGGGGTCGCGGAGCCTTGGAACCACAGGGCGCCCACACAATGATGGCCGAGGCTGGTTTTCTCGATCGCGGTCGGAGCTTTTGGTCCAAGGCTGCGCGCTACCGTACTTGGGTGTTGAACCGGATTCCACATGGGCCTCTCGCCAACGACACCACGCCTTTCCAGCTGTTCTTTGGTCGGCGCGCGGATCTCACCCAAGCCGTGGTGTGGGGCACCATGGCTACCGTCTTTCTTGCCCCTCCCTCTTGCTTTGGCACGCTCGACCCGCCGGGCCGTCTTTGCGTTATCCTCGGCGTCGCTCCCCACTCTCACGCGCACCAGTTCTGGGATCCGGCTGTGCATCGTGTCATAGAGTCGTGTCATGCTCGCTTCTTTGAGCACCTCCCATACAGCGCCTTCCGCGCTGAACGTGCCCCACCCCCTCCGGCCTCCGCTATAGCGTACTCCACCGACGGTCTTGTGTGTGGAGGGCCACCACCGTCTCTCACCTCTCCTATCCCCTCCTCCCATGTTTTCCCTAGCAACCTCCCTTCTTCATCATCCTCCCTCCCTCCCCTCCCCCCTCGCCCATTTGTGCCCCCGTCGGTCGTCTCGGCTACCCCCCTCTTGCCGGTGCGTTCCTCCCTGGCCCGTGTGTTCCCCCGTCGGTCATGCCCGCTCCATACTTGATTCCCCCTCCTTTCCCTCCCTCCGCCCCCTTTCCTCCAGCCGCCCCAGCCCTCCCGGCCTGTGCCTCACCTCCCTCACCGTCGCCTCCTCCTGTGCCCATTGTTCCCCCAGTACCGTCCCCTCTTCTCCCATCGTTCCCGCCCCATCCATCTCTGACGACCGCCTCTGTGCCCCTGCCTCCTCCTCTCGCGCCTCCCGTGGCTCTCCTTCCTCCCTTGCCTCTGTCGCATCGTCGCGGCGGCCCGCCGTCTGTCTCCCTCCTCCCTCCCCTCCTCCCCACCCTGGTTTCCTCCCCTCCTCCAAGATTCCCGCCTGTGCCTCCGCCGTTCCTCCCGCTCTGACCGCTGCCTAGGCCCTTAGTTCCCCCCGAGTGCCCGTCCCCACACAGTGCCCTGACCCCGTCCTCATCTCAATTGAAGACATCACCGACGACGCTGTCCTTCTCTCCCCGGTCCACGATTGTTCCCCACGTGCCCTCGACCCCCCCACCCCCCTTTCATCTCGTCCCTCTGTTCCGCCTGTCCCGCCGACCGATCACCCCCGGTCCTTTCCTCCCCTCGTCAGTGTCCTTGCTTGTGAGACCCTTCCCCCCCTTCCCGTTCCTTCCCCACGTGCCTCTACACCCCAGGCTCTCCCGGCTCCCCCATCTACCCCTCCATGCCCCGCCATCCCGCCCTCGCCCCTCGTCTTAGATGCGCGAGCATGCCGCTTGGGCCCGGCCACCTGCCCTCCCGCCGATCCCTCCCGTCGTCCTCGCTGACCCCCTTTCCTCTTCCTCCCCTCCCCTCCTTGCCCCCCCCTTTCCCCGCCCCATGCCTTGTCTCTTCCTTCTCATCCCGTGTTGGATACCTCCCCTCCTCCTTCCCCTGTCTCCTCCTGCACTCGCTCCCATATCGCTCACGCTCTTGCCTATTGCTGGCCCCCCCTTCCTCCCTCATAGTCCGCCTCCGTACGGTATCCTGACCTCTCCCCTCCACCATTCACCCCAGCCCACCCCATCGCCCCGTCACCTTTGTCGTCCTACCCGTCCCGCCCCGGTTTGGCCACAATCGCCTGTTGTCCGGTTTCCCTGACCGTTCCCTCTGCCTCCCCCTCCACTTCGGGCTCGTGTCCTGTCGCTTCCCCATTGTTGTCTGTCCCGCCTCGCCCCCTCCTTCCGTACTCCTTTCACCCGGGTCACGCCCATGGTCGTCACTTCTTTCATATTGAGTTTTGCCATGCCCTCGACGCCAACACTGCCCATCGCTTCACGGGCACCCCTGCCACTACTGCCCGCGTCCTCGCTGTCACGTCCCCCCCCTTGTGGGCTCCTCCCCCCCTCCCACTGACGACTCTGATCCTCTGACAGTTGCCCTGTTGCGCTCCGATGCCGCGGCATGGTGCACGATGTGCCTTGCAGAGTTGGCTGCGCTCTCTTTGCAAGGCGTTCTTGAGCTTGCGGACCTACCCCTAGATCACACTACCGTCAAGGCCAATTGGGTCCTCCGCAAGAAGTTCACCGCCTCCGGCGCGCTCGACCGGTACAAAGCACGCCTCACTGCCAAGGGCTACTCCCAGATCCCTGGCGTTGAATTTGGCGATACTATGCCTCGGTCAGTCGTTTCACGACAAGTCGCGTCGTCATTTGTGTGGTCGCTTCATCCCAGTGGGAGCTGCTTCACATGGACGTGAAAAATGCCTTTCTTCACGGTCCCCTTGAGAAGGAGCTGTACATGGTACAGCCACACGGTTTTTCGGATGGCTCGTAGAAGGTGTGTCGTCTTCGTCGTGCATTGTACGGCCTTTGTTAGTTCAGCAGCCCAGCAGCCCAATGCTCGCTGCAAGCATTGCGCTCGCTTCTTGGAGCCCGTCCCTCGCGGCGAGTTGCGGGCAACGAGCAGTAGCATCTGCTACTGGCTGCTACCGGCTAGTGCTTGGTGCTGTTGCTGCATCTTACTACAACGGTTGCTGTAGTTGCTTACTGCTACTCCCGCTCGCTGCCCCTGCAATTGCTGTTACGAGCTGCTGCTGCTGGCCGCCGTTATTGCTTGCTTTTGTGGAGTCGTGCTATTACAAGCTACTACTGCTACTGGTTGCTGCTGCTGCACGTAGCTCTTGCTAGCTGTTGCTACCACTACTCGCCGGTATTTCCACTCAATACACCTGGGTGACATTGCCGCGTGCATCGTCGCCCGCAAGTGTTGGACGCGGCCTGCTGCTCACCTCCTCGCATCACGCATGGGGATCAATGCTGCCGGAAAAATCCTGCAGCATTTTCCTGGCCCAGTGGCCATGGGAAAAAAAACCTGATGCCACCACCAGGCGGGTCAATGCTGCCGAAAAAAATCCGGTAGCATTTCCCCTGCACTGGCCCATAAAGGGGTCCACCGGCGTTGTTTGGCACGTGTACGCCAGTCGTCTGCTGGTGCTGCTATGCTCTCGCAATAATACCAAATAGGAAAGCTAGGCAACAGGTTGGGACATCAGCGTTGTTGATGCAGAGTGCAGGCTTCCACGCTCGTTGCTTAAGTCTGCTGCCCCCTCATTCTGCTGCTCTACAGTCTAAGTCTGGAAGCTTTGGGTTTGTTACTTAGAAATGCGCGCGTCATTGCCAGCGCCAGAAAGCAGTTGAAAACTGAAAGTGACTGATCAAGAATGAAGAATGCACAACAATGGGAGACCCCTCCGAGTTCTAGCTCTCCCCAAGCTCTGTAGAGCTTGTTGCTCAGCTAACCAGCCAATCAGAAAATAGACATAGATTTATTTTCTGACAAGCACGGTTTTCTCGGTGAGCCCTGCAAGACGGCGGACAGCCCAAACCTGGGCGTCGTCCGTTTTGCCTGAAAATTGGACCATACCATAATACCGATGTACACGCAGTCGTGTGATCAGAAACAGCTAGAAAAACATGGTGACGTAGATGGGAAGATTAACCCCTGACCGAGCATCTCTTTGAGCTGCTTTCTCAACTCGGTCAATTCGTGATCGCTCATCCAATAGGGCCCTCGAATTGTGGGTTGGCTGCCGGTTTCAGCTCAATGCGATGGACGATGTCCGTTGGGAGGGTTGTTTTGCGAGTTTGTCGAGAATGATGTGAGCAAACTCTTGGATAAGTGGTGCGAATTCTAAGGGTATCGTCATAAACTTTGTTGATGCCGACAAGTCAGATGAGGTTGATGAGTTGGCTGCTGCCACTTTCGCTCCCTCCATTGGCTCAAGATGTACGAGCCACGCACAAGCTTTACTGTCTTGCGTAGTACTTGGCCACGTTGAGTGGTATCGGCTGCACAGGTTGTCATTTACCGACTACGCGACTTCCTTTGCTGCTTTCACTTGTACTGTTTCCGCTGTCGTCTTCCGTCCTATGCGTAGAAGTTTCTGTTTGGCACCGTCGATTTGTTCGTAGACGTAGTCGCTATTCTTGTCGTCTTATGGATTGTGCCGATACATGGAATCAAATTTTGAGAATTATTTTGTGATCACTCATTGGACATGTCCTCTAGACCGTTACATCCGGTAGATTTCCCACTTGTAGTCGTAGTGGTTCTTGGAGTCTCCGTATTTATAATCCCCCATCGACGGCTTTTCCTTTAAACACCCCATGTTTGGTTTGCAAACCCACCTTGCAGACCATGTCATCACTTACGAAATTGTGAGAAGCTCCTCCATGCAATAGTGCCGGTACCGTTCTACGACTTTTACATCCTTGAGGTTACACTCTTAGTAGTATCGCTGGTTGGTTGTCCTCGTACCCCACGTTGAACTTCACGATCTCAAAAACCCTCTGCGGTGTCATTAAGATGGGCGATTGTTCGACGCCTTTCACTCTTGTCCTTTGTCGTTTCCCCACACAGTTTTGTTTGACTTCCCCTCCCCTTTTTTGGCCTGTTGCTTGCTTTGGTAGTTGTGAGCAACGTGTCCGAATTTTTTGCAGTTGTAGCAGGTGCACATATCTCTTGGGTCGACGGCGTCTACTTCCATCGGGGCTGAGAAGTCCCCCAACTGGCTTTTCCCGATCCCACAAAAATTATGGTTGGGAAGTCGCCATCCATAGAATTCCTAGATTCGAGTGTTGTATTTGGCGCTATCCATCCTTTTTGTTACAACGATCATCCGCGATAAGGCATTTTGGATGCCAAAAACTGGAATCGCTCATCCGATGTCTCGCTTGAGGCCGTTGTTCTAGTGAAAACAGAGCTCATCAGGATGATGTATGCGCCAGTGATGATCTTGCAGAATCTTCACGTATACTCTGCCATTGTGGACTGCTTACTGAGGCGCTGGAGCATGTATCAAGTGTCGGACTTCTCATTTTGTCAACTCAATCGTGTGAGCTTCCCGTGTAAGAACTCGTTCCAGTTGATTGGTGGCGCCAGCGCGTCTTGCAATTGCGGGTTGATTTGCTTGAAGGGTAGAACGCATGCGGTCGGCGATTATGAGACGGGCGCTGTTGGCCGTTGATAAGGCCCCGTCAGTCTCTTGTTGTCGTTAGGTGGCCTTTAGTTTAGACCACCAACTTTGTGCTGTTCCACGCAAAACGATGGTCGTAAGGTCAATAATTTTTTATTGCCGTTAATCCCAGCAACGGTGAAGTACACCTCCAGACTCGTCAACCACATTCGAACCGTTGGTCCCTTTGAATGTGCACGATTGAACGGCGTAGGAGGAGCTGGGCGAATTTTGGGTTCGTTTGAGAGTTTGGTTTCTATCTTGACGAGCACCACCTCTTGTGCATTGTGAAGAGCCTCCATCGCGACGTTGAGCTGTTGGAGCACATGGTTGTTGACACCTTCCAGCTCGGAGATACGCTTCGCCAGTTTCTTTTTGATCTGCGCCTGTCGTCGGGTGCCACATTCCGTTCCTGCTGTCGTTGTTGAGGTTGTCAGTAGGTACGGCTGGTTTATCGCCGTTGGAAATGCAACCGGATTGGTCGTCACAGCCGTAGGGGTTGATCCAGTTGCCACACAACCTGCCTTGCCAGCATTTCTTGCCACTTCAAGGTTCGCGTGCATAGGCACGCGAAGATGGGGCATGGGGGAAAATGGGGTAACAACGGATCTTTGCGTGCATGGGGAATTGTTCCCTATTCAAGTTTCACTGTAGAACTTTGATAAGTTAACAGTGGATCCTCTCTACCAAAGATGGGGAACAGTTCCCCATGCACGCGAAGGTCCACTGTTAACTTATCAAAGTTCCCTAGTGAACTTTGAAGATCCGCGAATCTTCACTGCTTCTCCATCGCCGAAGTCGTCGCCGAAGGTCCGTAGTCGGTCGTCAGATGCACTCGCTCGTTTCAAGTCGTAGTCACGAAGTTTGCAAAGTGATGACCTGGAAGATGCGCTGACAGCTTGTGTGGGGTAGTCCTCCGGATGGGTAAAGTAGTCGAATGCCTCTCTAGCACCACTCTGCTTTGATACCAAGTGTTATGCCGAGCGGACCGTACATGGTGAAATGGTTGAAGTTGCGAGGCAAAACACGATTAAGAATTTGCGACACTTGAGCAATTTATAAATAGATGAAAGTGTACTTCGATGACAATTGTCGAGATAATTAAACATATACATACAAGTGTTGAGTCACGAATGAGGTATAGTTAGGGTCGTTGGGTCAATTCTTCAGAGACAAGTGTGGATTCGCGGCGTGAGTGGTTGGATTCGAGAAGCTCCGTCAAGAAATTGAGGGGCTTCGAGGATCGACCGTGAAGATGCGCAATGCACATTTACAAATCAAGATATGTCTTGATGTACCGAGATGTCTACTCAAAGGTTGTGATGCTTTTGTTGATGATTCTTGAAAGCGGTCGGAGTTGGCAGAAAGTGGGAGAAGGTTCGCAGGCGGACAAGGGTAGTTGGCTGAATTGTCCTCGACCGTCGGAGTGGAGAATTGGGTTCTCAACATGTGATGGACTATTTGTGAAATGGCACCAATGCCCACTCGGAAGATTAGGGACTCGTGTAAGCCTGGTACGCAATAGAACACATCCCATGCGTTGACAGGAAACTTGCTGGGCTTTGTCAGGGCCGAGCAGGAGTGTGCGCAAAAAAAAAACCTTTAAATCCTGATTGTAGTTTGGGATAGGGTTTGAATGTGGTTTCCATGTTTTATAGTGGGTTTCCTTCTCCAATTTGGTTTTCAGAAAATGTGTTTTCGTTTGATCGTGATGGAGCTATGAGCCTTTTTTTAAAAGAAAAATACCATTCGTGGATCCAGGGTTTAATGTTTGCACAAGCTTTGCCTGAACAAATATAGAAAACCCTAAACCCAGGAATGTGGCTAGTTGCCTGATGGCGATTCTCGCGACGGCGGGGGTGACACATCACCCCTCTCGTTTTGTTTGATCGGTGACCTCCGTCGCCGATTGGGCATGGCCATCAAAGTGAATATGTCATTGTTTGTTTTGTATTTGCTACATACATGTGTCTTTTAGCCGACGTCTGGGCCCCGGTACGCTACAGATTTTAACTATCCTGGTGTGAAATTTCTGGCGGGTGACGAAGTAGCGAGCGCACGGGAGGAGTGTCCAAAAATTTGCTTACCCGCTTTTTTCTTTGCGACTATCGAGAATGTCTTTCTCTTGTTTTTCTTCATCAATAACAGAATCTTGTATTTTGCGCTTCACGAATCGTTGAAATCCATCGATAAAAGGGCTGAAGACCTGGGCTCACGGTAGTTGTAATGCAGAGGTATAAAACGATGGTCAGTGCAGGTTCCTGGTTGTATTTTTACTCGAGCGACAGTAGAGATGTGACTCATCGCTATAGCCTCAGGTGACTGAAATCTTGGCCATTTCAATTGCGGATCTGACAGGCCTTAGCGTACGATTCGCCTACATACATGACATGCCTTCATGCGTGGCAATGCTCTGACGTGGCCAAGCTGGTACGTGGCAGGAACAATCGCTCGAAAAGGCGGCGAAGGAAAGATGAACCAATCATCGATCACCTGACCCGCCAAATCACCCGTGATCGATGATTGGTTCGAACCATCCATGGTTGCCGCTCAAAACCCCGTTGATAGATTTCAACATAATGTACCGGGGCCCTGGTGAGGCTTATGTTTACTCTTGCATGTATATGTGAGCGGTTACGCTGATTTAGAAGTTGACAAGAGTGATGCGGTGAAGGTGTCGTGATTGGCGGCGACCAATCACGATTTTTTTCTGCTGCCCAAACAGACTGTAGTCCCTCGTCTTCGGGCACTTAAAGACGAGGGAATCAGATTCGTATAGCGAATGTCCCTGGCAAGGTATTGATTCTGAGGTGTGTTTGTGTATGAACTAGTTGGCGTCGTCGGTTGTGTTACCGTGGTCGAGCATCGTTGGCATGTAAGCTTTTGTGCATGGCTTCCAGTGCGGCGGAGGGAAGCTTGACCTGGAAAGAACATTCATAGGCTATTTATTGCTGGAAGAAATCATAACTCTAGTATGTACGCACCTTCACTAGTTTGTCGAGCATTAGGAGATGGCTGATGTTTTCTATCTCCTACTCCGTTTCCATTTTGTACGAAGTCCGTATGATGCCATCGGAAGGTCATCTCACGGGATTCCCGATTGAGACAGAGGCTTTGAGCTCACTTTGACAACGCCCTCGAGAGACATTGCTCTGTGATGAAGCGGACGATGCTCTCCTTTGTTAGATAATGGTGATCTACCTGAGACCTTGAAACAACATAAAACTTTCCGTCGCGTCAAAAATTGGGGATCTGGTTTGCCTAGGAAGGGGTATGGCCTGTCTGGGTCCCCGTTCACAGGGGCAAGCCACAACCAGAAAATAGATCCAACGGAGCTGCACGTGCACGCCAGTCGCATAGCAGCTTGCGAGATCGTCATAAGGTTGGAGGAACGACTTGGCCCTTCACGCTGCGCGTGGGCCTCCACTTGAAAGAAGGTGGATACGCGCCTCCGACAGTCGCCCAGAGCAATTCACGTGATCTCGCCTCGGCTGTGTCCGCCAACTCCACTGTCCGCTGTAAACATGGCTGCAGACGCGTGCACAGTGCATGACCGACCTAGCAACATGAACAGAACATGACTGTCGACGAGGTAATTGGCCGACAAACGTCCGACAAACGGCCGTCTACGGCACTGCTTGCGACCATTGCTAGCTCGGCGTGGACCTTTTCTTATGTTGCATCGTAAAAAGCAGTCCATGTTGGTGGTTGCCAGTTTGCCCATGTGGGGTGTTCACTCACTCGGACAAGCGGTGAGGCATGGCTTCGTCGCGGCAATGTGAGCCCACCTTGCTTATCGTATAGGACACCTTTTGCCGGCGGGCGGCCGATGGTGGTCGGCGTACCACAAACTATCAGGAGATGCTATCATGGTACTGTGCGCGGTTTTGGCGCCGTGGCGCTAGCCTTCGAATCTTCCCAAAAACCCACTATGCGAAGCGCACAAAGCACAGTTGACCTGCTGACGCTTCCTCACGACCCAAATGCAGAATCGCTAAAGCCGTCACGAGCCCGAGCTTACAGAAGCGCGCCTAGCAAGCTACGCACAATCAACCCCCTCCCTCGCACACCCTCGCGAGTACAAGTTGTAACCCACAGCTCTGCCGTTGACATCGCCTCACTGACATCTCTTGTTGCAAGTTCCACACTTCTTCAAAAGCAGCGTACAGCCACAAGGATTCAGCTAGAGGATTTAGCCGACGTAAGAGTTCCCAAACCACCTAACATCGTCGGTCTGAGATTATCACACCGCGGTCATTTACACACGTAAACTCCCCCGCGGCAAAATTGAAAAAAAAATCGTCCTCACAAAAGACGTACCCTGCCTACAGTCATAGGACACCTGTCACAACATCAATGGAAAGCAGTCCACCAACCGCGCGCAGAATGGTGTCTTCCGGCGCCTTATAGGGCCCACCTAGAAAGCCGGACGGCAGTAGCCGGGCAACTGCGCGGCTGCTGCTTCTTCCCGACTTGGTTCTGCTGCTCCTTGTAGTCCTCAGCTCCCCAGGTCAATAAAATCCTTGTTTCCTCGGTTCCATCGGCCCTCCCTCAGTCACTTTCGCATCCGCCGTCCCTCCGTCCCTCTCATTCAATGCGTAATATTCTCCCTTTGTTACTCTCTCTCCCTCCTGTTCCATTCTCCTCCACCTCCCTCCCTCTTTACTCTGCTCACCTCTTGTTCCATCTTGGTCCCTCTTCTCCACCTCAACCTCATTTCCTCATTCCCTCATTCCCTCGTTCTCCTCCCCAACCTCTTTCCTCCTACTTCCCGACCAATGTCTTTTCCTCCCTCCCTCCCTACCTCCTTCCTCCCCTCCTCTCCCTTTCACCTCCTCCCTTCCTCCCTCCCTCCCTCCCTCCCTCCCTCCTTCCCTCACTCCCTCCTTTCCTGCCTCCCTCCCTCCCTCTCTCCACCCTAAGGAGCGGCAAACGGGATCCTGGAGTCGCGTGCTCGTTGTTCCTAATCCCGACTCCAGTGGTTCGAGAGTTTCAACTACAACCGCGTTTAAACGCCTCGAGACTGGCTGATCCCGGATTTGTGGTCAATTTTGTGGAAACTTACATCATGGGCCCACTGACTTATGTTGAAACATGATTTCGTCAAATTTTTACGCTCAGCTTACTGTGATGCATCAACGGTGACGAAGTCAGCCATGAAATTCCACCTTTAAAATGTCTGCAAGTTTATTTTCTACACCTTAGTTCAAACGGTCCTGGTTTGTGAAAGAAATCATGATTGGTTTGAATCTTATGCACGTGTGACAAGAGAGAGCATCGGACGTATGGGCACAGGGTCAACGCGAAAAGGGTTTCCTAGGAATGAAAGCATGACATAGAATATGGATGGATTCGAAGCCCTAGCATCCCATCCCCCCCACCCCCCTCTTGTCCGCGTCTGGCCATAACATCATGCACGGACTGAAACCCTAGCTTCAAGGCAGGTGACGCAGCTCGGGCAAGGCAATCCAGCTGTTGAGCAGCTGAAGGCGGCGCATGGTCATGTCTGCCATTCGCCTACGAAAACCTGTGGATGTGTGATGGGCATGTGAGAATGCCTGCTCACAAGCAGAGGACGATGCCTATGCACCAAGCATGTCCATTACGGCTGCATGATGGATAGGAAATGTGTCCCTGTTCGCAGACCAGAATGCAAGGATGTCAGTGCACACTGCCAAGCAGTCCATGGAAGAGTACTGGTCCACCTCTGCCTGCAAGAAGAGTTGCTCTGGGATGGGCTGCGCAAAGACCTCTGCACGACGGCAAGTCCGCCGTCCGCGGAAACCATAGCGGACGACGTTGATCTCCTCCGTACCCGCCGGCGAACATAGCATATTGAAGCGTGCATAGTCACGCGAGGCGTCATCGTTGTCCGGGGTGGGTGCCTGCCTCCAGGCTGCGATCCTGGAGGATGCACGAACATGCTGCTGAGACCAGTTGTCCGCGCATAGCTGTCTGTCTGCGCCCGAGGCATACACACCACGGATGTTGTCGAGGTCGTCCTCGGCAGCAGCCCGTGGAGAGGCGGGCGGACTGTCCCAGCGAGTGCACGAGTCCAGCTTCAGCTTGCGGTACGGGATGTTGTTGTCCGTGAGAAAATCTTCGACTGATGCCTCGCGCCACAGAGACCTGTTGATGACGTTGACAATGCTTCGAATGAGTGCGATGATGCGGTCCACCGCGGCACAGTCAAGAACTTTGCCGACGCCGAGGTTCAGCACATGGTCGAAGCAGCGTAGAAAATGGCCGTCGGTGAAATTAGGGCACGAGGCCAGCAAATGCCGCATCATGGCCAAGTTGGCGTGGTCGGCCGTAGACATAAGAGCATTCAAAAACATGGCCAGATCCGTAAAATGGCCATGGACCTGTCCAGGACGCCACATCGAGCGGGACCAATCTCCGTAGATACATGTATGGAACTTTGATTTGGTATTTTGCGCGCTGCGCGGGATGGTCTGGGAACCCCATCGATCGATCGATGGAAACGCACTCTGAGAGACGAGGGAATCAGATTCGTAAAGTGATTGTCCCAGGTACCGATTCTGACGTGTATTCAGGTATCAACTAGTTGGCGTCGTCGGTTGTGTTACCGTGCTCGAGCGTCGCTGGCCCTTCTGCTTTTGTGGATAGATAGGTAGATTATTATGTTTATCGTCGCTACCCCTCCACGGGGAATGGACGGTGGCACAGAGCCACATGTGACAGTGAGAGTCAGGAGGGACATCCACACACGACAAACATGGAGAGGGGCATGCATGTGCCCACTGTCAAGTGTAAAGAAGCACACAGGGGTCAAAGCAAATGAAGTCCTAGCGAGATTCTGAGGGGGGGAGGGACTGAGCACACGAGGGCAATAAGAGCGACATGCCAATGGTGGCCAAAGAGGCCTAGTAACGGCATATCACAAATGCCGAGCTCAGCTGCGCGGCGGCCAGAAGGCTGCTACATGCTGNATCGTCGCTACCCCTCCACGGGGAATGGACGGTGGCACAGAGCCACATGTGACAGTGAGAGTCAGGAGGGACATCCACACACGACAAACATGGAGAGGGGCATGCATGTGCCCACTGTCAAGTGTAAAGAAGCACACAGGGGTCAAAGCAAATGAAGTCCTAGCGAGATTCTGAGGGGGGGAGGGACTGAGCACACGAGGGCAATAAGAGCGACATGCCAATGGTGGCCAAAGAGGCCTAGTAACGGCATATCGTGCTCAGCGCACCTTCACTAGTCTGGCGAGCATTTCGAGATAGCTGATGTTTTTTATCTCGTACTCCGTTTCCATCTTGCATGAAGTCCTCATGAAGCCATTCGAAGGTCATCTACATAAAATCTCCGATTGGGATATGAACTGTCATGAAGCCGACGAAACTCTCTCACGTTAGACAATTGCGATCAACCTGACACCTTGGATCACATACTAATTTCCTCGTGAAAAAGCCATCCTGATTCCGTCGCGTCGAAAAATGGCGAGGTGGTTCGCGTGGGAAGGGGTATGGCCTGTCTGGGTCCCCCTTCACGGGAGCACCCCACACGCAGAACATTTGAACCAACCGAGTTGCATGTCAGTCGCATAGTGGCGTGCCAGATCGCCGGACGGTGGGAGGAACGACTTGGCCCTTCACGCTGCGCGTGGGCCTCCACTTGGGAAAAGCTGGATACGCGCCTCCGACTGCCGCCCAGCGCAGTTCTTTCACGTGATCCTGCTTCGGCAGTGTCAGCTGACTCCACTGTCCGCTGTAGACACGGCCGCACAAGCGTGCGAATGGAGGCGGCGCGCCGCGGATAAGCAACACCGACCTAACACCAAGACTGTCGACAAGGAACATTTGGCCGACAAACGGCCGACAAACGGCCGTCTGCGGCAGTGCTTGCGGCCATTGCCAGCTCGGCATGGACGATTTCTCATGTTGCATCGCAGAAAGCAGTTTGCCATGTCGGGGGTTTCCAGTTTGACAATGTGGGGGGTGGTCATCACTCGGCAAAGCAATGCCCCATGCTTCCTCTCAGCATGGGCTTACTGTAAGCCGCTTACATTGCCGCGAACGAAGCCCATGCTTCATCCCTGCTTATCGTATTGCGCGGCCTTTGCCGGCGGGCGGCCGATGGCGGTCGGCGTAGCACAAACAATCAGGAGATGCTATCATGGTGGTGTGCGCGGTTTCGGGGCCGAGGCGCTAGCCTTCGGTTCTTCCACGAACTCACCTTTCAGAACAGACCTGGTATCGGTCGAAAGCACCGTCTAGTCAACGGTCGATGGCCGATGTCGGCTGTGGCGTCGCGCAAAAGCGCCCAAAGCTGCACCGCGCCGAGCGAGCAAAGCACAAACAACTCCCTCCCTCGCATATCCTCGAAAGATCAAGATCTGACTCACAGCTCTGCCGTTGACGTCGCCCCGCCAACATCTCCTGCCGCGAGATCCATTGTTTTACAAAAGCAGCATCCACCGGACGTTAGAGTTTCCAAACCACCGAGGATCGTCGGTCAGAGATTCTCACACTGGGGTCGTTCATGTTGCACACGTAAACGCCCCCGCGGCAAACTTCGTCCTCACAAAAGACGACACCTGTCACACCATCAATGGGAAACAGTCCACCAACCGGGTGCAGAATGGCGTCTTCTGCCGCCTTGCAGGACCCACCTAGAAAGCTGCACTTCAGTAGCTGGGCAACTACGCGGCTGCTTCTTCTTCCCGAATTAGTCTTGCTGCTCCTTGTAGTCCTCGGCTCCACAGGTCAGTCAAATCCTTATGTCCTCTGTTCCATCGGCCCTCTCTTAGTCACTTCCCCAGCCGCCGTCCCTCTGTCCCTGT
>SZWC01004350.1:68549-93239 GCA_023375785.1 Penium margaritaceum
CCCCTTTTCCCCGCCCCCCGCCTCGTCTCCTCCTTCTGATCCCGTGTTGGACACCTCCCCTCCTCCTTCACTTTTCTCCTCTCGCACTCGCTCCCATACTGCTCATGCTCTTGCCTGCCGCTTGCCCCCCCTTCCTCCCTCTTCATCCGCCTCTGTACGCTGTCCTGACCTCTCCCCGCCACCATTCACCCCAGCCCTCCCCATTGCCTCGTCACCTTTGTCGTCCTGCCCGTCCCGCCCCTGTTTGGCCACGATCGCCTGTTGTCCAATCTCCCTCACCGTTCCCTCTGGCTCCCCCTCCACTTCGGGCTCATGTCCTGTCGCTGTCGTCAACTGTCCCGCCTTGCCCCCTCCTTCCGTACACCTTTGACCAGGGTCACGCCCATGGTCATCACTTCTTTCACCTCACGTTTTGCCATGCCCTCGACGCCATCACTGCCCATCGCTTCGCGGGTGCCCCCGCGACTTTGGCCCGCATCCTCGCTATCACGTCCTCCACCCTATGGGCTCCTCCCCCCTCCCACTGACGACTCTGATCCTCAGACACTTGCCGATGCCCTGTCCTGCCCCAATGTCGCGGCATGGCACGCGGCGTGCCTGGCAGAGTTGGTTGCGCTCTTTGAGCACGGTGTTATTGAGCTCGCTGACCTACTCCCGGGTCGCACTACAATCAGGGCCAAGTGGGTCCTTCGCAAGAAGTTCACCGCCTCCGGCACGCTTGACCGGTACAAAGCACGCCTCACTGCCAACTGCTACTCCCAGATCCCTCGGATTGACTTTCACGATATCAACGCCTCGCTCGGTCGTTTCACGACGAGTCGCATCGTCATCTGTGTGGCCGCTTCATCCAAGTGGGAGCTGCATCAGATGGACGTGAACAATGCCTTTCTTCACGATCACCTCGAGGAGGAGTTGTACATCGTTCAGCCCCCTGGGTTTTAGGATCGCTCGCAGAAGGTGTCTCGTCTTCATCGTGCGTTTTACGGCCTTCGTCAGTCGCCCCGTTGTTGGAACGATGAGCTCTCCTCCACCCTTGTTCGTGGAGGCTTCTGCCCCAGCCAGTCCGACCCATCTCTCTTCGTTGGGGGCACACCTACGGTTCCCACCTTCATTCTAGTGTATGTCAATGACCTCCTCATCACCTCTCTGCCCTCCTCCGCGATCGTCACAGCCAAAGGCCTCCTCTCTTTGGCGTATCGCATGAAGGACCTGGGCCTTGCCACCATGTTTCTTTGGATGCAGCACGAGCATCTCCCTGGGTGTCTCCTTGTTCATCAAGAGCGCTATGTTCTCACCCTTGCTGACCGCTTCTCCTCCGTCGTTGACCTTTCACAGCCCCTTCCCGTTGCCTCTTCCTCCATGCCGCCGAACACCCAGCTTGCCCTCCGCGTCGCTCACGACACCTCGTCCGGTGACCCTGAGTTTGCTATCGACTTTCAGTCCATCGTGGGGGCGCTCACGTACTTGGCCGGCACCACCCGTCTATACATTGCTTGCGCGGTGAATGTCCTTGCTCAGTACACTCGGGAACCTCGTACGACCCACCTACATGCGACCGCGTACGTCCTGTGCTACGTGATCAGGTCCGCTCGCGCAGGCCCCTTCTTCCTTGTCGCGTCCGGTGTACCTCTTCTTGAGGGGTACGCAGACCGTGACTACGCTCGCAATGCCAACGCTCGCAGCCGTAGCGGCTTTGTCTTTATTCTTGGGACCGTTGCCGTCTCTTGGCGTAGCAGCAAGCAAGGCTGCGTTGCTCGTAGCACAGGGGAGGCCGAGTACATCGCCTTGGGTGGTGCAACGGCGGAGGTTGTCTGGCTCCTCCGCCTCTTCGGTGAGTTTCGTCTCCCCATGCCGCCTGTGCCCCTCTACACTGATAGTGAGAGTGGTCTTGCTATCGCCAAGAACCCCGGTGTGCTTCACCGATGTATAAAGCACATTAACGTCAAGCACCACTACGTACAAGATGTAGTCGCCGCAGGCGATGTTTCCCTCCACTTCATCTCCGCAGATTTTCAGCTTGCTGACTTCCTCACCAAGGCCCTTCACCAGGCTGCCTTTGCCTCTAGTATTGCGGTGGTGGGTCTCCGCACCCTCCCCCCAGTTGATTGATTCTCCTCCCTCTGTCCTGCCCTGCTGTTGCTGCGAGCGTCCGATGGTCATCTTCTTAGTTATTGTCTCCCCACTTGCCTCCCTCGTTGCCGCCGCGGCCTCGCATCCTTGGCTCCTATCCTTGTCTCCGTATCACCCCCCGTCGGTCGCGTGAACTCTGCCTTGTGTCTCGGGTTGGTGGGTGTGCACGTCCTGGACTTCCTGGCCGTGGCGGGGACGCTTGTCATCGAGCGGGTCATCTCAGCTGCTCGGGTGCCGATGGCGTTGTCGGTGCTTCTGGAGGGGTAATTCTGGCTGGGTGCTTTTGGATGGGTGCTTCTAGATGGGTGATTCTGGAGCGGTGCTTCCCGTCAGTTGCTCCTGGTTGGCTTGCTCCCGAACGGGCTGGCTCCTAGGCTGGTGCTGCTATTGGGGTGCTTCTGGTGGCGTCCGTCTGGTGGAGGGCTTCTCATGGGGGGTTCCTGATTGGGGTGCTTTTGTGTAGCCCTGGTAGGTGCCCCTCGTCGCGTTCACCTGCGCGAGAGTTGTTCTTGCTGTACCTCGCGGGTTGGGGTGCGGGTAGAGTCTCTATTGTCCACCCCCCTCTTTGTCTTGGCACCTTAGCCGTGCTCTCTCCTTGTTATTTGCTCTTTGTATGGCTTGTACTGTGGTGTTCAAGCTTTCTGCTTGCACCGCCTGCCCTCGCTTGCGCTATCGTGTTAAAGTATCAAACCTGACTAGCGCACCTAGATTTTTAGGGTGTGTCCTAACCTCCTTTCGTACTCGCTCCTCATGCAACGTACACTGGAACACTGGGTCGCGCTCCTTGTTTTCTTGATCCCTGTTACCTTAGTACCCCACAGTTGCACTGGGTGGTTCACCACGCTGAATGGCGAACCCCATGAGTCGAGCCACGCGATCCAATAGGGGTCCGCATGGCTCGCTCCGAAATCTCATTCTTTTCGAAAAAGTAAAACATTCTCGCCTCGATCCGCTCTCGCTCTAAGTCATCAACGCCTCGATCCCCCCTCACATCTCTCGAGAGCGCTCCCCCCTCACAGCTGTCGAGAGCACCTCCCCCTCACATCCAGGAGGGACAATCAGCCTCGCGGCTAACTCCCGACTCCACCCGCCTCTCGCCTCCTCCACTCACCTCCATCCGCTCTCCTCCAGTCTCTCCCTCCCCCTACCCCAACCATATTCAACATCTCTCCACGCTTGTTCTGATCTTGCTAAAAATGTCTCTCTACATCAGTCTGACCCATCGGCCAGCCAAAAGAGCTCTGCACAGCCGGTAGCACATCCGTCTTCAACGGTCGAAGAACCAGAATAAATGTTTCAGGTTATCATCCACGTCAATTTCTTCAGCACATTAGCGTCAACACAAAAATGAAACTAAGACTTCAACTGAACATTGAGATACAAAACTATTGAGCGTTAAAATCATGAAGACAACCGTACATCTTGTTTGTGCAAATGAGGACGTAGCTGTTTGACCGAACAGCCATCTCATGCATTTTTGTATAGGTCATTGCAAAACAAAAGAATAAGAACAAGTGTTAGTTGAAAGTTAAGTTCAAAACAGTGTTATAAAAACCATACATGAGCAACGATATCAGGAGAATTGAATAAACTCACTTCTTGAGTGGAGTGAAGTTTACTCCTTGGAAACATTTCATTGGTAGAATGTTTTAACATTTTGTTGATTATCTTAGTGAAACATTCACCACTTTTGGAGAGTACCTGATTGAAGAGACAGTTATTGATGAATGTTCAAAAGGAATTTAGTGAGTATTTATTGTAAGAAGCATGATTACAAGAAATTCACCATAGTTTTAGTGTACATGAATGAAGACAATGTTCAAAATTTGCATTCACCAGTAATGAAGGGTATACACAATGTCTGAAATATGCCAATGAAACATTCACAAGTGTCCCCGTGTACATGAAAAAAGAGACAGATGAAGACAATTATACATCATGATTGTGATGTCCATAACATTCCATCTTCTTGATAATCACATTATCCTCTTTTACACTAAAGGAATAGGGTCACTTTTCCACTGTAGTGGAATTTACAACAGTTTTGAATTGTACATTGAAAACCACTTTGTCACAATGACTTCATTGTAACTTCCTTCAACTCATGTACAATACATTTGGTTTAAAATTACTCGTGTAATGTGTGGAAGCTACATGAAAAACCATAACTCTCAACCTCAACTTCCCACCACTCGCCAAGAACGATGTGAAGAATCAAGGGTGCAACTTCACCTACTTCTCTCTCACCACTTGCCTTGATGATGGATCGCATATTGCTTACACCTCCCCCATGCATCTCTAGACATGCATGATACTGCATCATCCCTCTTGCTGGAAATCGATTCAATTTGTGGCCTATTCTGTGTGAGCATGTAGCTTTGCATTGCAACCTCCACTCTTCTCATGGCATTCATGTGGATTATGCCATGGCTCTTATTCCATTTTCATGCTACTTTCACTACTTTCGAATCAGCCATACAGTCTGCCTTGGCTCATTCCATCAGCGTTGACATACTTACCTCTATCCTCGCTGGTTGTACCTACCAAGTGTCCGCAACCAAAAAACATGCGCATGCCCACAAAATTCTGAAAAATGTATCTCCCTTGATCACTGCTTGCGCAGTTGTTCATCCTGGTGATTGCAACTAAAACGGTTCCTCTTCTACTCTTGTTTTTTTGTCACTGGACCATCTTACCTTTGCTACACTCCATCTAAATCCAACCCTCACAATGGCAAAGGCCCTCTTCTCCACTTGGAGCAAACAACTAGAACTTTTCACCTGTTCTATCATTATGAATTTATCAAAACTAGCACTCCCTTTCATGTATTCAAACGTACATCGATGATTCCAACCTCCACTGTCTCAGAAAGTTTTGTTTAGTGCTTAAAAGGCTTCAGGGCAGGTACAAAAATTCTCAAGATTTGACTTCCACGTCATCTTCTCTTCCTCCAAGCAGCTGCAAGGCATCAATTTCAGCACCATCAACCCCTTTATGGCCACGCATCCACTTTGTATGCACAAAACTTGCTCCATTACTCTCCCCTCATCCATAGAAACCACACAACATCTCCTTGCAGCCTTCTTTGTATTTACCCTTTTTTTAAAACAGGTGTTACTCAGCAGATGGAATCTCACTGTCAATGTGGAATGGCCATCTTACAGGATGCCAATGCACAAAGTAGGATATCAACTATCTGCTGGTTCTATCATGACCTGGTCCTTGCCACTGGACAATTCCTACTACACTCATTTAATCATCGAGCCCATTATAACCTTTGGTTGTGGAATTTCCGAGTATTCTACCAAATGGGACACATCCTTGAGCTCTCTATATGTCATCCTTCAGGGTGGCCTTCGTTGATGCAAGAGCCATGTCCAAGCTTGATCTACTGTCTCCAAATTCATGGAGCTGCAGAGTGGATCCACAAACAAAAGCATTAGAAGCAACTCTACATCTTAGGTGACTCTTGCCGCATAGCCCTCCATAGGCCTTAGCATTAGAAGTGGCACAAAGACTAAGTTCTAATGTTTATCCATGTACCTTGCGTGTTCCTAAGTAACCTTCATTATTCCTTTGCCTTTGTGCCCTCATGTTTATCATCTATGTCAGTCATTATTCTTTTTATCTTCTGTTTGCATCCATCATCTCAACTTGTGAATAGATGTATGGTTAATCATTTTCAATGCATACACCATTTGATGTGTGTACTAATGTATGAATGTATTAATATAAATTAATTTTCTCTGAAATTGTGGTGTGGAAACGGTGCCATACTTTCAAGTACACTATTCCAAAACATGTCAAGTGGAAAAAAAAGTCAAGTGTTGATTTTAATGGTGAATGAAGAAATATCTTGAAACAATATTCTAGGTCTGTTAACATTTAAAATTATGGCATATGTGGTGTCCTAGGAGGAAACATTAAAAACTACACCTATTTGTGAGCAACTTACTTAAAGGGTCGCAAGACACAAGTTCATTTGGTTTCCAACCACTGAATGGCAGTATCACCACGCAAGTAAGACTGAGCACCCCCTTCCCCCCAAATGTACACATGAAGTGAACTTGGGTTGCATTAAGTGGATAAGAGAATTTGTCAATAAGTGTGAAATCCATTTTCCAATGCATTTCCTTGATGTTTCTCTCAATTATGTGCGCTCTTGTATTCTTCCTTTTTGTCCTTCGTTAAAAATCCATTCGAATCACCCACTATGATTTTTTTCTTGGGTGGGACGTTCCAATCCTTATCAGATGGAACCCATTGCAGTATCTTCCCTATCCCTGCCCTTCCCAAGATAAAAGGTGTATTGGACAAAATTGGATGATGATCGTTGCAAAATGTGTGGACAGGAAGTAACTGTTACATCAATGAACAACATTAATCAAATATCTTACACTTCGTTTTCCATTGATTCATAAAAAAAGTAAACTGAATTATACAAACCCATCCTAATCTATATGAAAATTCCAATGCAAAACTATGTATGCTGTTAGTATTCATGCACTGTGCTGTTATTGAACAATTCAACAACTGCATGGCAGTATTTTCCACACAAGCGGGGAACAACCCCCTCATCTCCCCTCCACCAATCTATATGGCGATGTTCTTGTAGCTTGTATGTGGTAAGAATTCAAGCACGTAAAAGAGTGTATTTGTATCTTTGTATTCATTTGAAATGATGAATTCCAGAATGAACATACATGACTAATTGACTAACCAGTGAAATTTTGTATCAATAAGTGTATTGGGAAGTGAACAAACTAGTAAACATGGATGGTTCACAGAAAACACCATACATCACAAAGAGCCCATTATAGTTTTCATTCTATGTAAGGGATGTTCATCTAGACTTTGCTAACATGCATTCATGTGCATATGTTGTGAAAAATGTGGTACACAGGAATACACTCTTTGATACATTCATGAACATGTGATTGAAACTGAGATGATTAACCATAACTCAAAATGAAAGAATTATCCCCTTTCCAACATAAAGGCTCATACTTTTTTGTAGTATCAGCGGTCTTATTGAGTCTCTTCTTCCTCCCTTGTCCTCTCCTTCCCCCCAAGGTAGCATGATTTTCTTAGTAGACTGTGTTGTGGCGTGTATACCATGACTCATGGAAACGATAAAGTTATGGTTCCATGACTTCATTTTGGTTTAATTTCATGGACACTTCCCTAGAAAGAGATTTTTGTGAACTTTTGAAAACTGCCTCACAATACATTACAAGATGCATCTACCTTGTGTACATGCAACTATCTAGAAGGGGGCTGACATTGACATTGGTCAAACCTAAAATCACCTTCCCCCTTTCTTCCCATTCTGAAAACTGAAGTTTCCATTGATTGAATGTATCTTCAAGTGTAAGAAAAGAGCAGAAATACTCTTCTTGAGACCCCTTAATGTATTGAAGCCGTGCTTGTAGTATGTGATGTTGTGCAAGAGCCCATATTCTCAACGTAGAAACATGCACTCAAAGAAAATAGGCACATTACTTTTGTTACCGTCTGACGTTCTCTTAATCACCATAGAGAAATAAAAATAAGTATCCTTTTGTTTGGAATTAAATTGCTATGCAGTGTAATGGAGTGAACCACCAATGTGTGGGAGCCACATTGCATCCATCATCTATCCTCTCACATGTGCTATCATACTAAAATGAGAAATTGGTCATAAGTACAACTCACTCTTGCCTTTTCCCTCAACCTCCTTTTCATCCTCAAGCTTTTCCTCACTCTTGAATTAGCCTCCGTCCTAAGTTTTTCCCTCACACTTGAGTTTTCCCTTGCCACCGTGGAAGTGAATGGATCCTACGATGAGGGATCCATTCAATGCGCATGGCACAATGCTCCAGACACCCATTCTCCTCTCCATTTCTACATGTGGTGCATGATGAATTTGATTTTGGGATTGATTCCCTCACTTCCTCTTTCTCCTTTAATTTCTACCCTCCCCTTTTACCCTCCCTCTCCACTTTCCCTCCATTATTGTCCTCCCACCTCTCCTTGCTTTTTATCCCGTCCCTCCCTCCACTTCCCCCTCTGTCCTTCACTTGTACCTGCTTTGCAGTACACCCATACCTTTCCTTGCTTGGCACCTGTTTGGTTCTGGCTCAATCCCCCTTGTCGTTCTATCCCTCTCCCACCCACTCGGTCCCCCCCTTCTCTCTCCACCT
This sequence comes from Penium margaritaceum, assembly GCA_023375785.1. NCBI lineage: Eukaryota > Viridiplantae > Streptophyta > Zygnematophyceae > Desmidiales > Peniaceae > Penium > Penium margaritaceum. Next base: position 76,862 of record SZWC01004350.1, read on the forward strand.
TGCCTCCCTGCACCTGCCCTTCTTCCCACCTTGAATTCCTCCTCTTCCTCCTTCTAAATTCTCCATCCTTCCTCTTGCACCTGCTTCCTCTTTCATCCCTTCCGTCCCCCTTTTGGCTTGTCCTCCCTCTATTTTCCCGTTTCCTCCCTTTTCATTTGCTAATCCCTCTTCCTTGTATACCCCCTCCCTTCCCCTCCCTGTATGAAATCAATTCCTATTTCTTTGATCCATATTTTCCTCCTAACTCCCTCCCATGTCCTTCTTCCCGTGTGGCACCCTTTTTTCCAACCACCTCCCTCTCTCCTTCCCTCCCCAACTTTTGAAAATCCTTCCTCTCCCTCCCTAGCTTATCCCTTCCACTCTCCCTCCCTCCCTATTGCTTTCTCATCCTTTCTTTCTCCCCTCTGTTGCTCCCTTTATCTATTTCTATCTCTCCTTTTCATTCTCTCCCCCTCCTATATCTCTTCCACCTTCTCCCCCCTCTCTCTATCTCTCCCTATTTCTCTCTCACTAAACCCAATACCCAATACCTAACTCTAGAAATGATGCTCTCTCTCTCTCTCTCTCTCTCTCTCTCTCTCTCTCTCTTCCATGTCTCTCTATCCCTCGCTCCCTTTTCTCATCAGTCCCCCTTAACCTCCATCACCATCTCATGCCCTCTGCCCCAAGACCTCCCCCCTCTTTCTCTCTTTCTTTCTTTGTTTCTCTCTCCCTCCCTCTCCCTCTCCCTCTTTTTCCCTCCCTCTCTATCTCTCTCCCTCTCCATCCCTTGACTTTGCTCTCCTCCTCTATCACCCTCCAAGGAATACACCTCCTCCCTTTGTTTTCCTTCCCCACCACCACCCTTTCCTCCTCTCTAAGAGTGCATATCGTTGCTGAATCGTGATTCTCTAAAAAAACTGGAATTGTGAGCTTGTTCCTTTGGGAAAAACCAGAATTTCAATACTCATGGAACATATCATGATTATTTTGGATATTTTGCATTCTGAAAATTCCATCCGATTTTACGAAGGTGTATGTTGTTACTCTTAACATACCATTCCTTAACATTGGCACTAATTATATCATTTTCTCTTGTTAAACAACACATGCCATGTAGTGATGCATTGTTCGTCTCCATGTTTTCCTTGAAACTACAGCTTGCATTTCCATCAAATGGAACTTACTCTCACTACATTTGGTACACTATATTGCATTAAATAACAAAGAAATTTACAAACAATTTGAGAACATGAAACATTGGAGTTTTAGAAAGCATCGCTTTCAAAGAGGCAAAGTGAAATGAAAATCAACATTGTAAAGCAAAAACATTTATCACACTACTACTCTAATTTTTCCTCCTCACAATTCTCCTCATTTTTCCTCATGGAATATTTTTTCTTCTTGTCATCACCTAACTTGAAGATTTTCAATCCTCCCAACATCTTTACTGCTTCACGCAAGAAATGCTCAAACTCCACTTTCTTGTAGGGGACGCTCATCTTCTTTCCTTGGTGACGAGCTCCATCACCACGATGCCATGTAGGCTAATGGGAAAGTTGCAGAATTTGTTATCATTGATCAAGCTCTTCATGGTTTGGAGATTTTCAACGGTGAGGTTAGCGAGTGACTGCTGAAAATTGGTGACAATATGGTGACCCGCTGAGGAGAGCCGCTCTCATGGATTTGACAGTGAATGCAAACCGAAGTGGTCCATGGCTACAAGGTGGAACATTGTAGATGCTTTTGTGACATTCCAAGATTACTTTAGCACCTATCTCTTTTGCTTCGTGTTTTTCAGTGAATCCCACTTTCTGACCTCTACCTCCTACGTGTCCATTCCCTCCTCCACTTTTGTCAGAGATGGCGCAACTAACATGTCCTTGTATAGGATGGCGAGTGTAGCTTCCAAGAGCTCGTTGTCTTTTGTGGGAGGATAGGGACTCAGAACATGACGTGCCCACCTCAAGTCGCAGAACATGGCGCATTATAGAAAGCACAAACGTATACATGTGGTAAAAAAGGGCAGAATTTTGTGAAAACATGCTATAACAACAGGCAAAAGCATGTTATTGAAATATGCGATATGCAAGCTCATAGTACAAACGTATGCAACGCATGTTGCACAAACATGGAACAAGAAAGACTCGTGCTACCGCAAGATGCAAAGCATATTGCAGTTCTAAGAAATTTTGTCTTGTTAATGTATGCAAGAGATCACGTCAATCATGTCATTTTTGTACACTACATGATTTGTGTATTAGGTACGCAATAAGGATTACCTTCCAAGAGATTGCTTGAAATTAAATGAATATGTAATCAACTTGGTTTTAAGGATTGCTTCATAGTTACCTCGTTTGATTTTCATTTGCCTGAAGTCATTTGAAAGTAATGAGCACTGGTATCCATGACAACTGTATTTTTGTTCTTTGTTATAACTACATGTTCTTTTTTATATACTATCATAGTCTTGGCTGGTCTCTTTGATGTTTCATGGTTTAACCAGACTAATTTTGAGAACGTGATTTCCTATCATTTGAAGTCATGCCCTCCCTGCTCCCCCTCCCAACACACAAAAAGGTGTATTGGTGGGGTGTAGCCGGTAGTGTATCGTGAAAGCATTGAAGAGTGTTCACCAGTCGAGTGCATTATCTAGATGCAGTATTCACTGTCTAAAAAAAGAGAATTGTATCTTTCTCACTACCCCGTAGTTACACTTCCTGATCCAACCCATCCCTACACTTCAGACCTTCGAAGGGGGTGAGTTGTGGGTGAAAGATCAAAAGGTTGGACCCCCCCCAACCCCTCACCAGAGCTAGAAAGTGTATTGGTCAATTGTAGCTTGGAGTGTAGCTGATGGATAACACAAAGAATAGTAAAGTTCATTTGCAAATTTTGTTTGATGTCAAACCAAGATTTAGATGTGGTTGATGTAACCAATCAACGATGAAGAAGTTTTTGAAACATTGGTTTGCAAACTCATCGATGTGAAAGGTAAACATCGGTGAAACATGACATATTCCTTTGGCCAACCCCCCTCCAGAAAGAGTGATTATGTTGGTAAATTGTAGTGGGGAGTATATCATGAAAGTTAAAAAACGTGTTCAATGATGTATTGAACAATTCATAGGCTTATTTTGTTAAGTTATCACAATGCAAACACTATCGTATATACTTACTACCACCTCTCGCTACACTCGTGAGTACACTTTGGCAATACAATTTTGTCAAAGGGTGGGATAGGTACATTTGACCCCCCCTTCCCAAACTTATAAGCATATTGGCCAGGTATACCGTATTATCTGGCTGATGGACATCAAGAAGAATGAACTAGTGAATTCTCATGAAAAATCTCACATTTAATCAAGCTTTAAATGTCATAAATATCAAGAATTAACGACATTTGAAGTTTTTGTTCCAAACCTGTTGGCGCCAAGGGTTCTGTAAAAATATTTATGAGAGCCATAATATATTGGTATACAAGTGAGTGTGCGTTGTGTAAGGCCCAATACTGGCCATCGACAAAAGCTACCCCACAACCCTTTAGCTTTATGGTGTATTCCATGGCCATTGCAAGTGGTGTAACATGAGTACAATTTAGGAGTGGAAAGATTTATATGTTGACTTTTCAATGTTGTAGTTTGTCCTGAAAATTCTCCACCCAATACATAAGTCTAGATTTTTATACCCCCACGGCTATAATCCCAAATTCACTATCCATATTCACTGTCACATTGGGAGGGGGAGGGAAGAAGGACTTTCTTTTGTGCATTTGTGCATCAATTATTTTCTTCCAAAAGTTCTTTAATTGAAAAAAATTCAAAAGAAAGGAAAGGAATGAATGCATCAAATCACAAGAAAAAATCATTTTGGTACGTTTGACCCTTATTTGATTTTTTGGAATGACTAATCGATAAATCACTTGTAACACTTGTTCACACTCGATCGACAGTGCTACACGTGCAAATGAACGAATACAAGAGAAAGAATTCTATAGAACATAGCCTAATGATTTGCTTGTGTGACAGTCAAAGGAACGCTTGTGTGATTGATCAATGTTTGATTGAATTCCATGCCAGCTACTGCACAAGCGAGAGCCCATCCCTTTATCAAGAAATGATGAAACTACTGCTCACATAATTTTGACCTTAGATAAAAACACTAGACCTCGTAGCCAATCACTATGTTTTGGGGAGTATATATGTCTAGAATGCAAGTGCCTTCCGAGCCAATTATGTGATGCGGTATATGTTTTACCACTTGCATTTGTAAAGTTAATGTGATAACACAAAACATTCATTTACATATCTGTTCAAAAAAATGTTTCACCCAAGTCATCTGCGAGAACCCTCTTAGCTTACAAAACACGTATCCTTCAGTGTTCCATTACATTAAGGATAAAAGGTAGAAATTGTGTCACATGTATGATGAAGGTTCTTACAACCTTCCAAGCATGCGGTCTCTCATTGTATCGTGTTGACATCATCTATGTTTTGGGGGTAATTGACCATAAATGGTATGAAGGAAACATGAATCATGAAAGAAGAGGATGTACGCTTCAAAACCATGAAAAATCATGTAGTTATAGAAAATTTTGTAACTTTGTAATTCATGCCAAACATATTCTTCACAAAAGAACAAGACAGATGCTGTAGCAATATGCAAAAGCATGCTGTAGGTTTACCCAAATGTTACTATTTGTTGTTGCATGCAACATAACATGCATAATTTCAAAACACAAAAGATTTTGCAAAATCATATTCCACTTCCAAAAATCCTTACATCTTGTTGCCACATGCAATTTATATGCATCATGGTAGAACAATACAGATACTACAACATTATGAAAAGCATGTTGCATTTCACACAACATTGGGTAGAACCTAAGGTAAGGGTCCAACCCGAGCGCTTGCACCAAATGAGCTTTGCTATGATTTTACCTCGTGTATGACAATATTGAGTAAAAAACCAAGTGCTTCAAAACTTTAACTAAAATAACAAACCGCAGTTTTATAGACCAAAAAAACTGTAAAGCCAAGAAAAAGGCTCTGAACCTATGAGCACACAAAAGAAACACATAATGTCTCTTCATTTCTCCACATAAAGAAATTGTGTTGGTGAGAGATGAGTTTGTCGCATGAGAAGCCTCATACTCTACCTCCACCTTCTTGTGATACGGCTGCATCAACTCTGTCACATGCACATGGACGTAAGTTGGGGCAAGAATCCCATGAGCTTGTGCGTGATTGGATAGTGCAGCAACCAAAACCAAGGATTTAATTCAGTCACAGTAAGATTTAGGTCAATTCACAGGTGGCCATGCTTCCGCAATTTCTTGGAGGCATATGTGAAAGTTTCCTTCACACAAAAAATAATGAGTTGTTTAATTTGAGCTTCCCTACCTTGCAACGGTGCTTGCTCTTCCTCTCTTTTACTGTCAGTTTGATTAGCCACTTTGCCCGCGTGTCCAACAAACTAGTGTAGAAGGGTATGACAAGAGACATAGTAGGATCTTTGCTCCTGGTGATGGTTTAAGTGCATGGCTTGAAGATTTTGAGAATTGAAATGACCAATGCCACAATATCCCAATCCTCAAACTTTGGGAGGAGCAGTCCACCTTCCCTCTTATACACCTCCATCCATGTTTCTAGCACATCTCGCAGCCTCAACACCGAAGTGCACACATTGAGAGTTGACATCCACCTAGTTTTTGTGACCAGGTGCAACGAATTGTACTACATGTAGCAAAAAACGTGATTATGTGTTACCTTCACTCAATCTTGGCAACCAACTCATCTCCCATTGAGGTAGTTCATTGGATTGCCCATGCAATCAGTGTTGGTGGCATTGGCAAAGGCCACCAAACGATTGCCACCAAAATCCCTTAGCCACCCACCGGCTATGGGATTTTGTAGTCTCCATTCAAAGAGTTGTTGGTGCCTTTCTCTTCAATAGTGAGGCAAGAGAATCTATCCCATAGCCTCCATTATTTGAGCGTCTTGGACAGTCCCTCAAACTAAACCTTAGTTGTTAAAATCATGCAAATGGCTAAGATGGACAAGTAGTAGTCCATGAGTTTATAGTAGTTGATTTAGTGCATCTATACTACAAAATTATTCATGTTGAAGATGCTCTCTCATCCATGTGTGGTGAATTAGATGGACAACTGACCCCCTATGACTGCTTGTGGATCTGCGCCTTCAATCCCCCAGGCACAAATGTAATCACCAAGATGATGGTCAATTGCTCCGTCAGATCCTTTGTCATGTTGTAGTGGAAAATTGCTCCCTAAGCTACTCCAACTCCATCAACAAGGACACCACATTCTTGTCAATGATGTGCTTCCATGTACACTGGAGGAATTGGTGCTTGTTCAATACAACACCAACCCATATCATGCCCCGTGCAATGATGCAGTTGTCTAGATCAAAGGCCTTTGCAGTAGCCTCAAGTGCCTAATGGGTGCATGTAACTTGCACCTTTGCCTCCATATGCTACTCCTTATGTTCGTTGCGTAGATGCTTAAACATGTTGGAGTTATCCCTATAACCAATTGTTACAAAAAGGCACATCTCTTTCCTTTCCATGATGTCGTTGAAAATTTTGAAATGTATTCAGACGATTGAGGGATTTGTATTCTTCTCGAAGTTATTCTCTTCATCTCCATATGATAAAGAAGACTTGTGAACTGTTGGTGAAGGTGGCCAGTCGTCATCTCCTCCATGGGCCATGGTTCTTGGCTGAATCTTGCTAGCCTGAGACTTCTCCTAACTGCAAATCTTGACACTTAATACCACATTTGGCACTGAGACGGCCATGAGATGCCCCTGAAGAGCCTAGTGCTCATTGTGCTAGGAGGCAACAAGCTCCTAGGCCTGGTGCTCATTGTGCTTTGAGGCAATGGGCTCATAGTCCATGAAGGTTTTTCACACTATCATGAAGCACGTTTTGGGATGCGCATTCTCCTCAGATCACCGACAACCTATGGATCGCCATCAACCCATCCTGCTAGATGGAACCCCATCTACTCCTCTAAGTGGATTGACTGCCATCCATACCTCCGGGTGGATGGTGGTCTATCCAGCTTGTGTCATTGATGGTCATTCATTGCTGACTGCAAATCGAGAGACTTATAGTTGGCTGATAGCAAAGCATGAACACGAGGTAAATGCAGAAGGTTTCACTTGAGTTTGATTAAAATTTCTGGTTTGAAATAGATTTGAACACGGAGGTTGAATGTTGGCAAAACGTTAAAGTGATATTATAAAGCTCAACATTCAAAACATATAACATAAAAACAAGAAAATTAATAGAAGGTTTTCATGTACTTCTTTTGCAAAGGTTGCATTTGGAACCATATGCATGCAACATGAGATGATAGTTATGCTATTTGACTCACAAATTCACCTAGAAACATTTATAGTAACCATAAACAACGTTTTTGTAGAATCTTGATGACGATATCTTTTTTTTCTTTCATGACATCCTCAAGCATCTCCGGATCTTAGAGGAGCACAGTTTACACCTTGGAAAACTTCATCACGATCTATAAGGAGAAACTCTAAGAAAAAACTAAAGAAGTGATGCCTTCCCGGCCTATGTCGGCTAGGGAAATAGTGTATCATGCCTAAAAGGAGAGGAAGTGCCATGTTCCTAATGTACATGAGTCCCTAAACTCCTTGAGTGAAGATTCTTGTCATTAAGTTTTCCCCTAATCATATCGACATGAGAAATTTTACGTCGTTTGATCAAGGGAAATTCTTGCCACCTAATCAAAACTTTTGTCTTCTCTTTTTTATGCTTCCCACAAGTGCAAACAGTTTATGAAAAAGTTGACATAAATTATGCAATTTTAATCAATGGTTTGATACAATTGCGTTGAATTTGTTAGACTTGCAAAAAGAAACACCTTTACATTTTCATAACCCCACAAAATCTTGGTGCATTTTCTCAAAGTCAACATTCAGAATGCAGCCTTGTTTACGGTGCTCAACAAGAGTATTACTGAAAAAAGATATGCATTGTCTCTCTCATTGTAACATGTTTGCGCTGAACATTTTGGACACATATCATTGAAGTAAACATAACACTAAATTCAAATTATCCAACCATTTGAACTTCTAGATTTGTGTTCCACTTTACACCTTATTCTTGTGAACCATCCAACTACTACTAAGTATCAGAGCAAAGACTTAGTGCATTTATTGGGGACAAACTTGTGAGAGGTACCTAGTTCAAGCCCTATCTTGATGCAGACTCAATCTCATTAGAATTCGTAGCTGGATGATTCCGCATCCATTCCGAGCTATTCAAAGAGGCCTGTTCCGGGAGCGCCCTCTTATTAGTCGTCCTTTTACGGGGAAAAAAGATTTCGTTGATGGTAGTCAACATCATGCATGGAGACTTGTTGAGGAGTACTAAGGGATGGAAGCATACATTATCTTTTTGGTTTGTGACACATCAGCAATAGTGGGCAAAAATTTGCATTAGAAAAGGAAATAAAAAATAACAAACAGAGCTCACCCATTACATGCCATTGAGAGTATGGGATTTTTTTTGCCATTCTAACTTTTTCTTTGCATTGGCTAGTGTCACGACTAGCAAAAGTTGTGATGCGTTTTGGAGTAGTGATGGATGATGCATGACGCGTGCTTCAATAGGTCTTGCGGTCGCTATATTTTACTGCACTATTTGGTTAAACGCAACGATCTAGGCTCACTTCACCCACAAAACATAAAGCATGCGGAATCAAGACATCAGTCTTCATCAAATAACATCTCTGGTCACTTGATGTTGGATACGTATATGCAATAGTGGATTGTAATAGCAACAAGTCCTTGAACATCCATGCTTTAACTTTAGGCATAAACATGACATAAAAGCTGACTCTAAGTATTTTTCAAATACCAGGATTCCAAAAAGAGAGGTGTCTTTTTGGAACCTCTGTGTGTGATTTGAACCTAGAAAATTGCATCAAGGTGAGTTGAAAAGCAAGATATTCAGGTTTTTTTCACTTTGGATAAAATTATCAAAGGTGCATTGTTTTAACCCACTCTTGACGTGGAGTCACAAATTCTTATCTTCATTGTTCCCTTATGCTTATGAAGGCTCTCATGAAGGAAAAAATAATAATGAAATCGTCATTTTTTGAGATTGTAATGTGAAACCTATTGATGGGGATGTTGGCAGCCAACGTTTTTAAGTGATTCATATTCTTTAATTGGATAAGATCAAAGAAACACACATGAGTTGATAGTGAGAGTAACAAAGTTTGTGTATCGCCAAAGTGGAAGATGCGATATTACACAAATGACAAGTCAATGGTTGATGCGAGGGGATTGAAGTGACCTCATTGACAGTGTGAGGCTGGTTGCTTTTGAATTTGAGGGTTGGTTTAATTATAGTAACTCACGCCCAAGTAGTTCTTTTGGATAGAAAAGTCGTTGCTTTTTTCACGTCCTAAGGGCTTATTCTTGTTTTCAACGTGGACTTTTGTAATGTTCAAAACTTCCATGAATGTGCCCGGTTTAGTGACCCTCATCCTTTGCAATTTCACCTGCCTTTAAGACTGCTCTAATGGAGGCATAAAGATAAATCGGTGTCGATAGGAGGGACCACATAATCCATTGAACCACGTATGGTGAATGATGAACTCACATTTTGTTGAAGTTTCCTTTCAAATGTGGTATGTGGTTGGTGAAGATAGCTATGATGAGCTTAGACAATGATGCTTTTACATTGAGGCATAAACCAAGCATTAGACTGCATCTTCAAAGTTTTCGAATTTAGAGCTATCCAAATAGACACCTGCCTTTGCTATAATTTTCTCATTTCTATCTGTGTCACTACGTTGTGCAAGATCTATTGCTTGAAGCTCTATTGCCCATTTTCATGGATATGTTTTAGCTAGGTTCCACGAGCTACGGTGGTCATTGAAAAGAGGGTAAAAATGTTGGTTGTTTATAGAATAGATGAACTTGTCTACATGGAGGATCACTAGGATCCTATTAGGTTGGGCAGAAGGTGGTCTTATTTTAGCCTTATATAATAAACATGGGGCACTGGGATGAAATTGTTGGTGACGTTGTAAAAAGTCTAAGTGGTCTAAGTGGTCGTTTATCTGGGCGAGGAGGTCAAAAGCTTCAAGGTCTTGACTCGGTTTCCTCCAAGACGAGTTGACTCGCATGAGTTCCACCGATGGCCACCTAGCTCCGATATTAGGTGACCTCCGGCTTGGCCATGGAGTTTGCTGGTTGTGAGAGGTGTCACTACTATTCATGACCAAGTAACTTGGAGGGCCATAGAGGGGTCACTACAGCTTAAAGGTAGTTCAAATGTATACGGCCACTTTGTTTGGTGGGACAAAGCTCTATGTTTATAGAAAGAGATAAACTATAAAATTCTTAGAATTCCTTTCCACATCAAAAGTGTTGATCTTTGTGGGGTGTAGCAAGGGATAGGTTCCTTGCTACTGGGATCATTGTGCTTGGAGAGCAAACCTAGAAAGAGTAGAAAGCTGTGACTGGGAGAATGTTGGGACTAAATGATTGTAGTTGATCACAACTATAGTAAAAGAAACAATACAACAAACACAGCTCAGATAGAGACTAACTCAAGACTCTCATGCCTAGACACAGCTCCTGGCTCATAGGTGGGCAACGCCTAGCAAGACAACTCTAGCAAAGTTGCTTGAGTCTTGGGCGTAGTCTGGTCACCTCTTCTAGGTATTCAGGCTTTCAGGTAGTCAGGGGCGTCCTCGTGCCCAGGCTAGCAGACTAGTACCAGGCTTACAAGGGTCTTGAGAAGAGTGTCTGTAGAGTCTTGGCCTCGGGTGATGTCTGGAACTGGTGGAGGGTGCTTTGGTGGACTGTAGGCAAAAAAACTTGGTGATGACTAAGTTCTTGATTGAAGACTGCTAGGCTGGCCACTTTTTATAGCAAGGCGCGAGCAATTTGATAGCTGTCCAGGCTGATGGAAGCTTCTGGCTGCTGGTGGGAAGATTCCTAACCTGGGAATCTTCTTGTAAGTAGTAGCCCCTCCAGTAGCTCCTGGTGTTGAGTCATGCATGGCTTTGCTAATGTAGAGCGGTCCTCGCTTCTAGCTTTGCATGTGGCTGATGACTCGTGCATGCATGCTGTGACGTAGTGTTGTGTCATGCATGCATGTGTTCATGCAGAGCGGTCCCCACTCTAAGCCTTGCATGCTGTTGTTGAGTTACGCTGATGTAGTAGCTGATGTAGGGCGGTCCACACTGCCCAGTCAAGTGCAGTCCCACCCTGACTGGACTTAGCCCATAACCAAGCAATGCGTAGTCGCACTACACATCTGCTGACTGGTCTGAGTCAACAGGCATGCACAGCCTTGTTGTGCATGTAGCACACAATATTTTACAGCTCAAGGGTCCATTTGCCTCATGGACCTAGATACTAGAATTCAATCTGGCTTGTACAAGCGGAGAAATTCTTTGCCGTTGAACCCGGGAATTCTTGAGAGAAAATTCCCTATTTTCTTGCACGCTCATCCGATTCTGAAACCGACTACGCCAGCTTGACCAAACAAATAGGCACAAAAATCATCACCTGTAACAAAAAGCTATAGCCATCCTATCATCTCTGGCTTGTTTGGTGGCAATAGGTCGGTGGCAAGTTTTTAGAATGCAAAAAAAAAAACACAACCCATTCCCATCTCCCCATCGAGACATGAGCAAGTAACCTTGTTGTAAATAAATAACATCCCTCATGACCATGGAAAACGTGAAGCAACATCCTAAGTAAAATTGATTTCCAATAAGAGGATATTGACAAAATTGTATACAAAAAGGAGATACAAACTTTATTTAATTACCCAATGAAGGTTTTCTTCTTTAGAAACAAAATGGATAAGCTCTCTTTGTTGTTGAAGATTTGTAAAGCCTCATTGTGTTTTGCTTGAATAGTGTGAGCTTCCTTACGTTGTTCGTGAAAAAGACTGCATATCCGTATTTTCCTATTTGTCAGTGATTAGAAATTGTATGCTACAAAAAATCAGGTTTCCACGCTAGATAGTTCTTCAAACCTAATTTACAGAACTTGGTTTGAATTTCTAATGACAAAAAACTACAAAGGAAAGTGCTATGTAACAAAGAACTTTGGCGGGAAGTTCTAGTTATGACCTCCTTAGCCACAAGCTCTCTTCGAGATTTACGGAGAGATGGTGGCTAGGGAGGTATACAACTAGGGACAGTATTTAAGTTTTCCACACCTAACGGATTCCCTACCCCCCTACCCTCCCCCCCAAGCCCCCGCAGTAGTCTGATTCCGTATCCCAGGTCTTGCTTTATCCCTGTCCTTGCTGCTTGAAAGGTTAGAAACCTCGCAAATTGCTACTCTTGGTCTTCGTTGAGGACGGATTCTCACACTATGAGACAAAGGGTGCGGCTGGTAAACGTTGGAAATTGTTGTTGGCGTCAAATTTTGTGATGCGGCTGGATGTCAGAATGGTTTATTGGAACATCAATGTTTACACGTGTTTGCGCCAGTTTTTATGTTTTCAAAGAATTTTAGGCATATTGGCATCGTCAACTAATGTAGTAGTGCAAAGGAATAGCTTTTGCACTAGTGGGACATCCTTCGCTACTTTTGATGTTACGGTCCACATGACACTGGTTTCAAGACCAAGTTGTAGCTTAAGGAGCATAACCCCATGGATGGAAGTTCATCTATGCAAAGAACAATATTTTATTGGTGATAGCTAGAGCAAGCATGGCTATGTTATGCGATAAGAGTCAAGCTAGCAAGGGACCATGGATGCCACTTGTCCATCTGATAAGTCGGATGGACGACTGGTGTCGGCACCACGTTGACGATGACATTGCCCCCGTCACTCAACCTCTAACCTTAGCAGGTTCATGGCGCCATCTCTCTACGGACTGCAATGTGGAGGAAAATGCAATTTTAGGAATGTCTTGAAAAGGGCATGTAAAAACATCGTTTTTTAATGAAGCACGCAATAAGGTCCCTTTCTTGGAGGAGCACAAGAAACAGTCACTTGTTTGGAGGGGCACGCAAAAAGGCCATTTTGTTGGAGGGGCACGTAGAAATGTCACTTTTCTATGGGGACACGCAAAAGGGTGAAAATGCAAAAACGTCACTTTCGGAAGGGCATACAAAAATGTCACTATCTTCATGCATGCGCCATGTTAGCGCACATTTCATCAAAACCATGTATTAAAAAGAAGTGTGCATTTATGTTTTCTCTCTCTTTTGAAAAAAATGAAGCAAAAATGTGTTGCAAACTTAAGATCTCGCAAGTAATGTTTCTAGGTTGACAAAATTGGACCTTAACGAGGAGCTCCCACCACTTCTTGCTCGCTTCAATTTCTAACCTTCACTTGTTGGATTATTATGTATGGGAAACACAAGAATGATAAAGTTTCTAAAAGGGCAGTAAAAATAGTCATGTTTATTATGGACGGTAAAAAAGTCACTTTTGTGATAATCACACAATAATGTCATTTTTTGTTTACATGTGATATTTGGCAAAATAACACTGAATGTATTTTTCATCATATTGGTAGACTCTAAAACCCATCATTCATGTTTTTGTGTATCTTTGTGAGGTCTTAAAAGTTTTTGATAATGCATAGGTGCCCTATGCTTGGGGAGCTCAATGATGGTGACATGCATGAAATTATGTCATATACCCTCCTCTTCCTCCTTCACCTCCTCCTCCTAGAGGGGGTTGAGGAGGAGGAGGAGTAGGAGGAGGGGTGGGAGGAGGAGGAGGAGGAGTACGAGGAGGAGGGGATGGAGGAGGAGGAGGAGGAGGGTACATTACATAATTTCATGCATTAGACCATCATTGAGCACCCTAAGCTTAGGGCACCCATGCATTATTGAATATGTTTAAGACCTTACACAAAGATATAATAAAACATGAATGATGGGCTGTTAAATCCACCAAAATGATTTAACATATTTTTTGGTTTTTTTAGTTTAGCAATTTTCACAAGTTAAGAAAAAGTGACATGCCTTATTACTTTATGATTTCGTTATTTAATTTTTGTGGGCGAATAAATTTACCTTATTTAGGTTTCATCTTTTAATTTTATTCTTCTAAAACGAATTGGAAAAATGAATGCTTTTCTGTCAAACCTACCCTTGTGTTCTGAAATGATGTGCACATTGTGTCCCGGGTTTAGGCTCATTTTTAAGGTTATCAGGGCACTTCTTGATAATCTTGAGCTTGTGTTGCTACTAACGTTGTGTATAGTGACTTTGACCATTGAACATGCAGTTCGTCAACAGGTAGTTTCGGGTAGCCCACGCCTGACCCTTCTCCAACGGACAGGGCAGCACATTGTCATGATAAAACAAAACGTAATTGTTTGGGTGTGCACGACACGTACGGCATGTCAAGCCACAGACATTCACTTGGTGCTGGGCAGGTTTGAACACAAGTCTCAAGTCGCTTTAGAAAGACCAAAAATGAAATCTTACAAATTGTGGTCCTTTTTTTGTTTTTAGGAAGTATCAATTCCTGGTTGAGGAATCAAAGTTACGTATTGAAAATTATTTAGGATGACAAAACCATAGAGCCGTATGGCAATTGTGTGTTTATAAGAGGTGAATTTTTGTACGTGCATAAGAAAAGTGACTTTCGTACTACCCTTTTAGAAACTGTCATTTTGGTGTTTCCCTACAATGTAATTCAACAAGCGAAGGTTAGCAAGTTGAAGCAAGGTAGAATTTGTGGGAGCTCCAACTTAAGGTCCCATTTTGTCAACCTAGAAACATTATGTTCGAGATCTTAAATTCGCAACACATTGTCGCATTCTGTTTTTCTTATGAGAGAGAACAAAGAAATAAACACTTATTTTGTTACATGGTTTTGGTGAAATGTGCGCTTACGTATCGCATGCACGAAGAATTTTGCGTGTCCCCGTAGAAAAGTGACAGTTTTGCGTGCCCCTCCGAAAAAGTGACCTTTTGGCGTGCTTCTCCAAGTAAATGACAGTTTTGTGTGCTCTTTCAAGAAAGGGACCTTGTTTTTGGCTACATTAAAAGGTGTCGTTTTGGCACGCCCATTTCAAAAAGTTGCTAAAACTGTATTTTCTTCCCGCGATGTGCTCATGCGATTGAATCTACTTTGAAAATTTGTTATGGAAACAACTAAAACAACACAATCTAGACTTCAACAACAGATTCCAACAGAATAATGGCGGAAGATGGTGCGCAGCTTCCGATTTCGCTGGAAATCGTTGTTAGCATCGATTTCCTGCTTTTACCAGCCGCGCCCCATGTTTTGAGAGAACTGGCAGGATTGAAAGCGTGATCGGACGGTCGATCTGGTGCCGATGCGACCAGCCGTGATCGGCCAATCCCCCCAGATAAACCATCCGACTGAAAACTGTCGTTCCCGATTGTTCCCCCCCCCCACCCCCCCTCCCCCTATGGTGTATGACCATGGCCGAGTTTTATCGGTGAAAGCGCCCAACCAGGGAAACGGGTTAGTGGGAACATGATCGAAGCTCACCTACCAGCTGACATCAGCGAAGACGAAGTCATCAGCGTAGACATTTCGCCTGCTGACATCAGCGCAGACATTTCCTGCCAAGAAGTGGGTGATACATGTCGATCCCACCCACTTTCCCGTCTCTCGAGTCCGCCGGAGTCCGGCACTAAACCTAACAGCCGACAATGAAAATTTCTCGAAAAGTACATCTACAGCTTTGTCGAATCCAGCTTGTGCCATCTGGTTCTCGTTCCTTGTTTCAAGTGCCTGGTTTTATCCTTCAAACGTTCGTATTTGTAAAACATGTCGAAAAACGCTGTCCATTACCCACATCCTACCCGCTCACCCAAATCCATCCACGGAGATGGTCGGCGGAAAGTTGGGCCACGGCTGGCAGAGGGTGAGTGGGAATGCGAGTTAATCCCACCCCCAAGTTTACCCACCCACCGGTCGTCGTGGATGGTTGAGGGCGAACATGCAAAAAATGGGTGGCGGACAAGTTTGTCGCGTACGTGAAACCTCAGCGAAAACCCTTAATACGCGACTTGGCTTCCTCAAGACCACGTCGGATACGAAAGAGATCAACCATCCTGGACTGTACCGAAACATTGAGCGTATAGCCATACCTTAAGGGTAGATTAGCAATAACATGCTATATCTATATCTATATCCATACCTATACCTATATATATCTATATATATCTATATCTATATCTATATATATCTATATCTATATATATATAAATCTAAATTTAAATCTATATCTATATCTATATCTATATCTATGTCTATGTCTATGTCTATATCTATATCTATATCTATATCTATATCTATATCTATATCTATATCTATATCTATATCTATATCTATATCTATGTCTATGTCTATGTCTATGTCTATGTCTATG
>SZWC01004350.1:108822-147725 GCA_023375785.1 Penium margaritaceum
CCGACAGGGGCAAAGGTGTCGGTGTAATCGATGCCCTCAATCTCAGAGTACCCCTTGACAACCAGGCGAGCCTTGTGGCGTTCCTGTGAGCCATGTGGCTTCACTTTCTTGCGAAAGACCCACTTGACTTGAATAGCCTTCCTCCCGGTGGAAGGTCGACTAGCTCGTAAACTCCGTGCTCTCGGATGGCGCAGAGCTCATCCTTGACGGCAGCACGCCATGCATCAGCATCCTGTGATGAGAGAGCTTCCCTTTGTGTGCCCGCGTCAGGCCCCAAAGAAGGGGATCTCTGCGTGGTAAGAGCGTACGCCTTGGTGCTAGGTCTGACGACCACAAGATCGGCTACTGCATCACAAGCCATGTGAAACTCGTGAGTGAGGAGATCGTGCCCTATGGGACACGCTGGGTGTACCTCTGTGTGCTGAGTGTAGTCACTCAGGCCTAGGGCCTTTGTACCAGGATCGCCACTTACGATAATGCAAGTGGAGCGCCTGGGTGTAGGACCAGGCACTCGCTGCGCTCCGGAGTCCAACGGTCAAAGACGTCCACCACGGGAGTAACCTGGGCTCGAGGGGCGTACCTCAGGCTCAGAAACAGGCACAAGCGCGGCCGGGGAGGACTGAGGCAAGAGAGCTGGTGGTGCCGTTCGAGGAGATGCGGGTGTGGGAGACACATGACTCGCGGTGATAGTAGGAGCAGGTGAGGCAGGGCTATGCACAGAGGCAGGAGTGCCGGCGGACACAGGTACGGATACAGGAGTACGCACAGGTGTAGGATCATGGGTATGTGAGGGATGCGAGGGAACAGGGGTAGAACCCGGCGGTGCTGGAGAGGTCTCTAGGCCGATATTGATGATCGCCCGGTCATCAAGAGCCGGAGACCGCGAAGTGGAGGGAGCTCAAACGGACACATCAGCCTGGAGAGGGGTGCTCGCAGGCGCAGACTCCCCCATCCGGCGAGAGACCTCGTAGGAATGTGGGTGACAGACAGCGACGTAATCGATGTCACATCACGGTAGGTGAGGGACTCAAAGAAGAGCACGTCACAGGACTCAACCATGCGACGACGAGCAGGGTCCCAAAAGCACCAGGCCTTCAACCGTGGGGAGATGCCGACAAAGGCACACAAGCGGCCCCGCGGTGAGACCTTGGACCCCTGGTGGTCCTCGGTGTACCACACAGAAGCCAAGGATCCCCAGACGCAAGCGAGGCGTAGGTCAGCATGGTGACCAAACCAAAGCTCATACGGTGTAACGTGGTCCGGAAGGGGACCGTGCCGGAAGCGGTTCTAGACCCAAGTCATGTAGGCGAAGCCCTCAAAAGTGAAGGACTCCGGGAGACCGCACTCAGATCGCATAGCGCGAACCGCATCCTCCATGGTGTGGTTCCAATGCTGAGAAACACCGTTCTGCTGAGGAGTAGCAGGAGTGGAGACCTAGTGAAAAATCCCGTGCTCAGTGAAAAAGCTATCCATCTCGCCTAGAAACTCACCACCACGATCCGAGCGGAATGTGTGCAGAGTGTGGCAGGACTGATGCTCAGCCATCACTAGCCAGAGGCAAACCGCGAGAGCGACGTCACTCTTCTGGCGCAGGCTGTAGACCCACCGCATCCGGGTGAAATCATCAGTCAGGGTCAGGACGTATCGACCCCGATCCGACAAAGACTCGACAGGAAGAGATCCAAGAAGGTCTGAATGGACTAACTCGAGAGGGCGAAGGGCGCGAGAGCGGGAGTCAGGGTGAGTGCAGCGATGCATCTTACCCTCGGCAGAGAAGAGGTAGTCGGTCTTCGGTGGCCTCTCCAAAGAAGCCGCATCAAGAACAAGAGCAGTCTGTGTCCAAATGAGCTTCGACACAGTGTCGGAGCCCACATGACACACACGGCGATGAAGCAATCGCTGGTGATGAGGAGACAGGACACCAGTGACAAAAACACGAGCTGAAGGGGAGGAAGAGCAAGGAGCGGAAGTCCTGGAGACATGATACAGATCATCCACAACAGAGGAACGGAGAACAGTGCTTCGAGTGTCAATAGAAGTCAGAGTCACGTAGTCGACAGTGTGCTCCACAGAGAGTCCCATCAATGTGCAAGCACGGAGAGAAATCAAACTGAGCTCAAGGTCAGGCACAAACAGCACCTCGAAAAGATACAAGGGGCCAGAAGGACCATGGAAACGTATGACCCAAACACCCTGGACTGGCAAGGACTGACCAGAGCATGTGCGGACGGAACGGACAGATGCAACATGGCCAAGAACAACAAAGTCACTACGACAACACATCATGTGATGAGTGGCACCGGAATCGATGATCCAAGTGCCATCGGAATCACGACTGGAGGACGTCACTGTACAACGGGCAATGGAACACTCGGCCTCGGACGGACGCTGGGCAGCAAGTGGGGAGGAACGACAAAGGGCGCAACGGTGAGACTCATGAATCCAATCTGTAAAGTCAGGCCCATCATCATCACATGCCGACTGTGCCCCCCCACACGAGTCATCCCGGTTCACCAGAATAGACGGACCAACAGCCTGTGAACCACCCGGCTGTGACAACACACTCGCACCTCCCTGAAAGCGGAGCGCCACAAGGTGGCGGAGCTCGACAATGGTGCGGTAACGTGGGTCGGGGTTGCTGCTGGTCGTTGGTGAAGAAACGGGATCTGTTGCGGTCGTGGTCGCCGCGCGTCCGGAGGATGTGCTGCTCGATGTAGACCGGAGTGCGTGCGCAGCCTGGAGCCCGCGAGTAATCCGTGCCCAGTCGAGCGGCTGCTGGCACTCGGTGTAGCGATGGGTGCCTCCATAGTTGTAGCAGTGAACGGAAGGTCCACCGCTACTACCCGATGACGGATGCTGCTGCGGCTGCTGCTGGCCCGAGCCCCGCTTTCGTCGCCCCTTCTTCCCCTGTGCTGCTGCCGCCACACCCTGTGTCTAAGCCGGTGTAACTGGGGTGGAAGGGGAGGAGGATGGAGAAGAGGTCTATAGGAGGGACGTCGATGGTGATGCAACGACTGCTGCAGCAATGGAGGTCTCCTGATGAGCCACGGCTGCCTCACGGGCTGAAGTCACCTGGAGGAAAAGCTGGTGCGCCCAGGGAAGACGCTGCAGTGAGGCCGAAAAGGGCTCGAGCACGGCGTTACTGTACCGCGTGAAGATGTCGGTGTGCTCAAGACGAACCCCGAGCATGATCGTGTGGAGCGCCCACAGCTTTATACCTCCTGAAGTCCCAAGGCGCGTATAGATGGGCATAGCGCGTCGCCAGTAGTCTGATGCGGGCTCGGTAGGCCCCTAGCAAAGGGAATGAAAGGCACGGATGTGTGCAGCGCGGGTGGCATGCGTCTCTGCAGTGAGCAGGGAGAGTGCTAGATCCCAGCCCCCGCGTGGATCAGCGCCGGTGCCTGTGCCCGCCTCACTAAGGAACGGGCGGAAGTCAACGACGGTCTCGCACAGCATGGCGTAGAGGAGCCCGAGCATCGCCCTAGCCGCTGTTAGTACTTGAGCTCGGTCCGTAATCTGATACGGACTGTGGTAGTAGGGCCACACGCCCTTTGAAGTGGCCTTGACCTGAAAGAGGATCTCCCAGTAGTCAAAGCCATCCTCGCTGACATACAGGGGAGGCGGCATCTCGAAACCGGTGGGTTGCCGCTCAATAGGGAGAGCAACCACAGGCTGGGAAGGACGAGAGATGGGAAAGACGCCGGGAAGAGGGAAGTCGCTGGGGTGGAGGTCAAGGGACGATCGAAGCTCCGGAAAGAGAAATGTGTGTGGGGGCCGAGAGCTCGTCTGAAGCTGATGGATATGCTCATGAAGCATACGAATCTCGCGCTCAAGGGAGTCACCCTCCATACCTGGCATGTCTGGATCCTCGTCCCAAGGCTCAGGAGGTGGCTGGTCGGCTCCAACTCATGTCTCTGGTGCTGGAGCTGACTGCTGTGTACAGGGTACAACCCCGGCCGCGCCCTCAGAAGTCTGTCGCGGAGTCGTGGAATGACCTCGAAGGAGCTCGGTGAGTGTACGGATGGCGTCAGTCTGCTCCTGCTGCAGACGACGCATCTCGTCTTGCTGGCTCCGCAGGTCCTCAATGGCCTGCAAACGTGGGCTCATGACCCCTGAGGAGGAAGAAGAAGAATCTATCACCCCTTTTCCTTTCTCGTTGGACGGAGCCATGATGCCGCTCATTATGGGCCGGGACGTCAAAGTGATTGAATTGCAAAACCATGAGCGTTTCTCGAGGAGTTAAATCGCTGACAACTTTTGACCATCCGACCAAACATTTCACTGTCTGGTGCTGACGTCAAGAGAAATTTGCTGATGTCAGCAAAACCTGATGACGTTAGCAAGTCAAGATGCTGACGTCAGCTCGCCCCCCCTTTTTTTCTTGGTTGTCAACCCTCGCGACTGCTACGCGAGCTGGCGGCCGCTCCGCAGCACCCGCGTGAGAGTTGCACGGAAGCTGCGCTCCAGCTTCCGCTCGGCTGCTGTTGTTGCTGCGTCGTCAGCTGCAGCAGCAACTGCACGCCTGCGTGCAGAGTGGTCACCTGGCTGCAGCGTGCGCGACTGTGGCAGCAGCTGCGTGCTGCTGCTACTGCGCGCTGCGACTACTGCTGCGCGCTACGGCTGCTACACACTACTGCAGCCGCCGTGCGCTGCTGCCGCTGCTACTGTTGTGCTACTGCTGCTGCTGCTCTGCTATTGCTGCTACCACTGCTGCTGCTGCGCTGCTGTTGATGTTGCTGTCGCTACTGTGCTACTGCCGCCGCTCCTGCTGGTGACGCCGCTGTTGCTGCTACCGCTGCTGTTGTGCTACTACCGCCGCACACAGCTGCTGTGGTGCTGCTGTCGTGCTTTGCTGCCACCGCTGCTATTGCCGCTGCTGCTGTGCTGCTACTTTGCTGCACTGCTGCTACTGCTGCTGAATGCTGCTGGCGACTGCAGTCTCACATGGAGGTGGAAAGCGACGTCGACATTGGTTTGCTGTCGTCCACGGGTCCCTGTGGATCTGCTGTAGCTGTGGCTCTCACTGTTGCTGCTCTGCTGCGTCTCTGCTGCGCAGCTCGGTGAGAACTGTCGCACCGCTCTGATACCATGAGATAATCCATGGAAGCTTCCTAGCGACACAGCCGCAGACTAAGCGTCAATGCCTGGTCAGACGGTGACGATAGTCACAAGTCGTGCACACAACGGCAAGGGTCTGGCTAGGAGACACAAGGTAAAGTGTTAGAATGCTTCAATACCGTTTGCAGAGAGAGATGACAAATGACAGGTCCATGGCATAAGTACCTGGTGTGGCGCACGGCGGGTGTCGCACGCAGCAGTGCAAGATCTAACCTAAAACCGGCCCAAAACCACTGTTTTGGCCGTAACTCTGCGCAGACATGTTAGAATGCTACGCCGTCTGAACCTAGACGTGCAGAATCAAAAGCTAGACGCTACGACTGGTCACATGCATGCATCCGGCATCAAGCGGTGGACACACAATACAAAAACATGCAAATCGGGCCCGCGACCAGTCCACCGATAAACTCCTGTGTGCTGCAGAAAAACTGCAGTAGGTCCCGGGTAGTGTCCGGAGCTCTGAAACGGTCGTCGGTCAGCTCTTGGATGGTAGTCCGCCACCGGATGACGCACCAGTACCTCCAGGGTCCGCATCACGGATCTGCACGAGTATGAACACGGCTGAGTGGTCACAGTAAACTGTACAGGTCGACAGAAACATCACAAATCACAACATAATGAAGGTGGAGAAGTCAAGAAATCGGACACGATTGATTTCACATATGGTAATTGGATGACATGAAGGAAAACAATATACAAAAGCATTAAGAGCAATTAAGACCATTATACAAGCCACACAAGGCCATCACTTGAGCCAAGCTTATGTTGTGCATGTAATTAACCCATATGGATGCGTGGAAAGATTTTTCTTGTAGTTTCATGCATTCACAAGAAGTAATTGAAGGTGATGTCTCGATTTACACATTGAAAAAATGATTAATAATGTTTTTAAATAACCCATTATTCAAGCGCATGGGCTTCCTACCAACGACATTACCCAAAATAACCGGCGCTGCAAGACCCCCCTGACCCCCCATGCCTCCTTCTACCTATTTGGTCACAACCCTCAATTGCAAGGGCCTCAATTGATGGGTCGTACAATGGTGGGCTGGAAGGGAGGGGGGATTGACGACAATTGACCAAAAGAGGACCGGCATTTTCATCTCACAAACATCCCTCCCCCCCGCCCCCCCATTCCTCAACGTTATTGTGGCCTTCCATCATGCGGACTGAAATGGAGGACCACAATCTAGTACTTTAAGACCAATCTCACCATGCTCAAGTAGCGACATGCATCCCTTTTTGAGCATGATGAGAATAGTTCAGTGAATGGGGATTTTGTTCTCAAACAAGGGCGGATGTGACTTTTTATTCTAACGATGGGCAAAAGGGATCATTGATCCGACAAAGGGCAAATATGTCTTAATGTTTCAAAAAAGGGGCATATGGGGTTACGGGTGACAAAAAAAGAACTCACGATGTCCAACAAAGATAAAATACATAAAATATTGAAGCAACAAAACATTCATTTAAGGTAGACGCACAAGTGACATATGACAATTCTTATGCAGAAAGAGAGAGAGAGAGAGAGAGAGAGAGAGAGAGAGGAAATGAAACCTCACCTTATGTTGTGGCTTGATTCAACCATTCACACATTGGGAACCAATCAAAGTTTTACCATGAAAATCTGCTCGGCTTCGCTTTCTGGAAAATTGAAACTCCTAGAGGTTTGACCTAGTCTCCGAGAAGGATGGAAGGGCATGTTATCTCAGGCAAGGGGTTTCTTCTTCAACTATTTCTTGTTTTTTGGTACGTAATTTGGATTATATCAGAAATGAAGGCCTGAATTATGTGTTTATTGGGATTCCAGATGAAATAGAAACTACAATCATGGGTTTTTCTAATATGAGGAGATTTGGTGAATGAGCTGGGTTTCATGTCGGGTTTAGGCAATGATCTCAACTCTAGGGTCGCGTTAACACCGTCCCAGCGATGTGCCTGCAATGATGACATTGTGATTGTTTTGTTCTGATTTGTGACGTTCCTGTTGACTTGTACACTTTACTCTGACCGCTCGGTCGTGTACATGCTCCTGGAGATCCCTGATGCGGACCCAGGTGGCACCGGGGCGTCGTCTGGTGGTGGACTACCTGCTAGGAGTTGATTGACTGTCGCCTCAGAGTCCTGGATGCTCTTTGGTACCTTCTGCAATTTCTCTGTAACTTGTTGGATTTTATCGGTGGACTGGCTGTGGGCCCGATTTGCATGTCTATGCATTGTGTGTCCATCGTTTCTTGCCAGATGCATGCATGTGACAAGTCATAGCATCCGGCTTGAGATTCTGCACTTGTCGGTTCAGACGGAGTAGCGTTCTAACTTGTCCGCACGGAGTTACGGCCAAAACAATGGTTTTTGGGCCAGTTTTAGGACAGGCCTTGCACTGCCGCGTGCGACACCCACAGCTAGAAACCTAGGCAGCAGGTTGGGGCAGCATGCGTTGTTAATGCAGCGTGCGGGCTTCCACGCTCGTTGCTTAAGTCTGCTGCCCCCTCAGTCTGCTGCTCTAGAGACTAAGTCTGGAAGCTCTAGGTTTGTTACTCAGAAGTGCGCGCGCCAGTGTTAGCGCCAGAAAGCAGCTGAAAACTGGAAGTAACTGATTAGNTGGCTCTGATACCAAGCTAGAAACCTAGGCAGCAGGTTGGGGCAGCATGCGTTGTTAATGCAGCGTGCGGGCTTCCACGCTCGTTGCTTAAGTCTGCTGCCCCCTCAGTCTGCTGCTCTAGAGACTAAGTCTGGAAGCTCTAGGTTTGTTACTCAGAAGTGCGCGCGCCAGTGTTAGCGCCAGAAAGCAGCTGAAAACTGGATGTAACTGATTAGTAATGAAGAATGAGCAACAATGGGAGACCCCTCCAAGTTCTAGCTCCCCCCGCCCACTAGTGTAGAACTTGTTACTCAGCGAACCAGCCAATCAGAAAATAGTGCTAGACCTATTTTCTGGCAGAGAGGGTTTTCTCCCTGAGCTTTGCCAGACGCCTGACAGCCTAAAACCTGGACGTCGTCCGTTTTGCCTGAAAATTGGACCATACCATGATATCGACGATGTGAATGCAGTCGTGCGGTCAGAATCAGCTAGATAAATAGCTACAAGAAGTTATGGCTGCACGAACCCAGGCAAAGCCTATGAGAGTCAACGATGCCAAACAGGACCATACAACAGGAGATATGGACCCTAGGCATCGCATGATGCTGCAGACACAAAGCCACAGCCAGACATAACGCTAGGTGCATGCAGACAGCATCTGTAGTGGCAGTGACCGCCGGCGGCCTGACCATCGAGGAGGCCTGCCAATGGAGCTGAGCGCATCGCCAGAGGAGGAGGCTCCAGCAACGGGTGAATGGGCCTCAGCGTGCGTCGGCTCCATCGAGTGTCACTCCAATAGCGTGAAGTCTCGTTGTCAGTCATCTGCACGCTGATGAACACAAGCCAGGAGGACACAACAGAGTACAATGCGAGATGCACGAAAACCAACATGCGACACCCGCCGTACGCCGCAGCAGGTACTTATGCCATGGACCCGTCATTTTTCATTTCTCACTGCAAACGCTATTGAAGCATTCTGACACTTTGCCTTGTGTCCTCTAGCCAGACCCTTGCCGTTGTGTGCACGACTTGTGACTGTCGTGACTGTCTGACCAGGTACTAACGCCTAGTCAGCGGTAATAATTCTAGGAAGCTTCCATGCATTTTTTTATGGTATCAGAGCAGCAAGGCCCCTCTCGCCGAGCTGCGCCATAGAGGCCCAACACCGGCAGCAGTAGTGAGAGTCAACGCCGCCGTCGTATCCGAGGACTCGTTGCAGCCATTTTCAACGACATCATCACTCAGTCCCAACCACCACATCGGGTGAGCTGCGGCAATTACTAGCTCCAGCAGCAACAGCAGCAGCACCACCACCGAGTGGCGGCAGCAGCCATGTCTGGCTGCCAGCCTGTACACAAAGAAAGAAAAAGAAGTAGCAGCTCCCAGCAGTAACTTGCGGCGGTGGCTGCGAGCATTGACAGCGCACAGCGACGGTAGTAGCTCGCAGCATCAGCGGTATCAGCAACCGCAAGCAGCAACAGCAGCGCAGCAACAACAGCAAAAGCAACAGCAGCAAAAGCAACAACACCGTAGCAACATCATTACAGCTGTTGTAGCGACTATAGAGTTGAAGTAGTGAAGTAGCAGCAGCGGAAGTAGGAGCAGCGCAGCAGTAGCATTGGAACAGCACAGCAGCAGCATTGCAGTTGCTGCGTAGTTTTTTGCTGCGCAGAAACTACATAGCCCCAACGTAGCCGCGAGCAGGGGCTGGCGAGGTCACCCCCACCGATCACGTGAGTTCGCGTGACCTTCCCAAAAAAAAACTCGTTGGCACGAAAAACGCTAGTAAAAAACGCTATCGTTTTTATTCTAGCGTAAGTTACGCTGACGTCATCATCGGTTGTGCTGATGTTAGCAATTTTGGGGTCAAAACGTCATTTTTTTAACATCTCAACTGCTCGAGAAATGCCTTTGGTTTCTCGTTTGGAGCATTTTTTTATGTTTGGCCCCATACTGAGTATTGACATGGCTCTGAACGGTTACAAGGGCCAAGGACCACCAGATCCTTCTTCCTCCTCCTCCAGGGTCATGAGCCCAAGCTCGCAGGCCATTGGGGACCTACAAAGTCAGCACGATGAGATACGTCGCCAATAGCAGCAGCAGACCAACACCATCCGCACGCTCACTGATCTCTTCAAAGTCAGTCCACGGCCCCACAACACACCTCCGGGGGAGTCGGCGGTGTCACATCTTCTGCACAACAGTCATCATCTACACCGAGGAGAGCGGCAGGACAGGACCCGCCACTTCTTGATCCTCTGGATGAGGACCCTGATATGCCAGGCATGGAAAATGAGACTCCCTAGAGGGAAATTGGCGTACTTCAGGAGCGTCTTTGCGAGTTGCACACGCGTTCCGGTTCCCTTTTCCCGGAAATCCCATCTTCGTGTGAGACCAATCTTGGCGACTTTCCTTGTCCTGATGTCTTCCCCATCCCTCGTCTTTCCCATCTTGTGGTTTCTCTCCCTACAGAGCGGCAACCTAAGGACACCGTCCCCACGATATTGTTGAAAAATTGCCCCTCTGCATGCCCAAGTGCGGCGCCGGGAGGCGCCACCGAGCCACCAGAAAGTGAAAACGCCGCTCCGGTGGATCTGGCAACTCGAAGGTTGCTTGGATTCTAAAATGGAGGATTTTCCTTGAAAGTTGACAAGTCGCTAAATCCGGAGGAAGTTCTTTTGCCGGAATCGGACAAGTATCGAGGGAGATATGGCCTTCCAAAGTTGGGGTATGCGCAGCGGCTCTGGGAGCCGACTGCGACTCGAAATCCAGACGATAATCGACCGGACCGAGTAACGAAAATACCATCTGGAGAAAATGCTCCGATAGGCCTGCCGAGGCGTCCGGTGGATGATCCGCCTGATCAGGTGGATCATCCACCGGATCCAGTAGTGCAGGTTGTTACTGAGGGACTTAGTCAAAATTCTGATTGCAGGTCCACGGACAAGTTTCGAACCTCGTCACACCCCATCACCAAACGCGACCCAAAAGTGGGTAGGGTGCGTGAAAACAGTGCAGGGGACCCCCACACCATGTGCAATGGGATATGCGCCTTGGGAAAGGCGCTTCGCACGTGAACGAAGGCGCCTTGGCGAGTGGCGGCGTCAGGCTTCTGTGGTGGGTGAGACCTGCGCTTCGGCAATCATAACTTTGCCTACGCTTGGCTGAATCGCGTGCAGTTTGGTGCGTTGAAGAGCTCATGACTAGCCCTATAAATGTTGTGATCATGTCTATGCTCAAAAACTAACGCAAAACGACGTTATCCCCTTCGCAAACTGACTGTCTCTAAATTCCTACTCATATTGCGTGAGGCGACCAGAAAGCTCACGCTCAGTCTCACATTCGCCCAAAAAAGTAGACGTGAACCACTAGAGGCGATCAGACCAACGTTGGGACCGCGTCCACGCAGATCTCATCCTGACAAAGGGTTATAGGCCCACGGGTCTGAACGCCTCCAACGTTCACGTCTTTCGCAGCGCATGGGATCGTCATCTTGGACGTCGCCGTGAAATTCTGAGAACTCGTCGGAGTAGCAGCTGCGCACATGGCGCAGAAGGAGACAAAGGCAGAAGAAGTATGCGGGCGGCCCGGCTCTGGGCTATGGAGGTGGCAGTTCGAGCTGCACCTCTCGCATAAGGGGCTGCTGGACGTCATGTTGGGAAAGGAGGTGCTCACAGAGGCGACTGCTACGGACGCAGAGAAGCAGGCCTTCGAAAAGAAGAACACGGAGGCGCTCATGCACCTGGTTTCTGGGATGGCCGAGTCGTAGTGGGGCTACTTCCAAGGCTGCAATCTAGCAGCCAAAGCTTGGCAAAAGCTCTGTGCCATCCACCAATCCAAGTCGCTCGCGAAAAACATCTTCGCGATGAAGCGGCTCCTCACGGTGAGAATCGAGGAGGGAGATGATGTCATCTCCGCCATGCAGCAGATCGAGTCGCTCGCCTCGCAATGCAACGATGTGGGGTGGAAGATCGACATGTAGCTACAGGCAACGGCCCTCCTCATGGCCCTACCGGACAGTTGGGGTCCACTCATCACCGTTGTCGGAGGATGGTGGGAGGACAAGCTCACCTATGGCGCGGTCGGAGAGTACATCCGCAACGAGGCGCAGCGACGGAGCTGCGGGGAGTCCTAGTTTTCCTCATCGGCTCTTGTCACCAAAACGCACGGTGGCGGAAGCGGGAGCCAAGGAAGTGGTGGAAAGGGCGGCGGCAAGAAGGGCACCAAGAAAGGTGCGTGCCGCAATTGCGGCAAGGAGGGCCATTGGGCCCGTGAGTGCCCGGAGGAGGCAAATACCGGCGGCAAAAACAGCAAGGGCAGGTCGCTCCTCAATGGCAACAAGAACCACTTCCTGAAGAAGGCCAATAGGCGGTGCCTGGATTCCGGGGCCGAGGAGCACACCCAAGTCAAGAAGGTGGGATTCGTCACCTACGAGAAGTCCTCCAAGCCAATGGTGGTCGCAAACGACAAAGTCGAGCCGGCGGCCGGCCAAGGCGACGTAGAGGTGGAAGTCATGGTGGGTAGTAAGAAGGAGCTCTGCACAATCCGTAATGTGCAGCGCGTCCCCGGCATGGCTGACATCCTGAGTGTTAGCCGCTTTACGGACAAGGGATATGAGGTGCTCTTCCGCAGGAAAGGCGCAGTGGTGCGCATCGACGGCGACGGCGAGGTCGTGTTGGAGGCGAAGCGCGAGGGCGGTCTCTACATTGTGGAGACCAAGGTGGTCCCCGCGGCATCCGATGCAGCAGATTCGCAAGAGCACGTCATCAACATGGCCAAGGGAGGAGGCACTGATCTGGAGCTCTGGCACCAACGGTTGGGGCATTCGGCGCCCGCAACTGTTAAGGAGATGGCAAAGCGCGACATGGTGCACGGCCTCATCATCGACGGTGCAGACGCGGCAGCAGATGCAGCAGCACACAAAAAGTGCAAGCCTTGCATTTTGGGCAAGGCGCGGCGCAAGCAGTTCAACGAGAACGCGGCTCGTGCAAAGGACCTGCTGGAGGTCGTGCACAACGACGAGTGCAGACTGTTCAAAACACCGTCAAACGGCGGTTTGAGATACTTCGTCACCTTTATCGACGACTGCAGCTCAAAGCTCTACGTGTACTTCATGAAGCGGAAAGGTGAGGTCCTGGACCGGCTGAAGGAGTACGTTGCAGCGGTGGAGAGCCAGACTGGCCGGAAGGTCAGAGCGCTACGCAACGACAATGGCGGAGAGTACGTGGGCTGCAGCGGGTGGATGAAGCAGCAGGGCATCAAGTGGGAACCCACTATGCCGTACTCGCCACAATCAAATGGAGTGGCGGAGTGGGCGAACCAGACGCTGCTCAACATGGTACGAACCATGCTTGTGGATGCGGGGTTGCCGCGAGGGTTTTCGGCAGAGGCTGTGCGTACAACGAGCTACACCATCAACCTCACCCCAACACCGGTGCTGAAGGGCAAGGGCAGCTGGAAGACACCGCAGGAGATTTGGAGCGAGCGCAAGCCAAACGTTGCGTACTTGAAGGTGTTCGGGTGCAAGGCGCACGCGATGGTGCAGGCGGCGCAACGACGCGACAGCAAGCTGGAACTGCGGGCAAAGCCGTGCTTGTTCCTCGGCTACGAGAGTGCGCAAAAAGCGTACCGGCTCTGGGACCCGCGGACGCAAGAGATCATCCGCAGCCATGACATCGAGTTCAAGGAGCAGCAGAGCTTCAGCAGCAGCAGCAACGACATGAGCGTCGGGAACACTCCAAAACAGGGGGAGTGGTTCCAGCTCCTTGACTACAAGGAGGAGCCGGCGGACGCGGAGGTCGATGATGCGGCGTCGGAGCGCGGCGGTACCGCAGTTGCAGCAGCTGACGCGGTGGACTCCGACGACGATGCAGCTGGGCTGGAGATCCGGCGGAATGATCCGGCAAAGGAGGCACCGCGAGTGCCGAAGTGCGCACTCCCGGCGGAGTTCACATCGGGCGTCGGAGAAAAATCCTCCGGAAGCGCCGCCCGTCCGGTCGATGGTTCACCGGAGCAGGAGGAATCCTCGGGAACCCGTCCGGTCGATGATTCACCGGAGCGGGCTGAATCAGAAGGATCGCAGCAGAGTGATGAGACACTGCCAAGACTGCCGCGCCGCAGCGGGAGGCAGCGGAGAGCGGGGAAGCGTTTCGACGCAGGCACCGGTCGATGGATTGGCATGACGCGGTGCATGTTGGCTGCATCAACAGAACCGAGGCGCTTGCGCGGCCCGAGGGAAAGCAGTGGGACGCTTCCATCAAGTCGGAGTTGGCGTCCATTGCAGAAAACGACACGTGGTAAGTGGTTGACAGGCCAAAAGTCACCAAGGTCATCGGCTCCAAGTGGGTCTTCAAGACCAAGTTCACGAAGGAAGGTGTGGTTGACAAGTACAAGGCGCGGCTCGTGGCAAAGGGGTACGCACAGCGTAAGGGCAAGCACTACGATGAGATGTTCGCCCCCGTCGCCAAGTTCACAAGCATCCGGGCGATCCTTGCGGTGGTAGCCGCGAAGGACATGGAGCTCCACCAAATGGACGTAAAGACGGCCTTCCTCAATGGCATCATCGACAAGGAAATCTACATGGAGGTGCCAGAGGGAGTGGAGGTGCCGGAGGGCAAGGTGTGCAAGCTGCGGAAGTCCTTGTACGGGCTAAAACAATCGCCTCGTTGCTGGTACCAACAGATGGACAGCTTCATGGCACAACTCGGCTTCAAGCGCTGTGAGGTGGATCACAGTGTGTACATGCGGCGCAGCAAGAAGCTCCATCAGATTGTCGCACTCTACGTGGACGATCTGATCTTGTGCTCCTCAGACCTGCCGAGCCTACAGCAGCTGAAAGAGCAGCTGAGCAGCAGGTTCCGGATGTTGGACATGGGATAGCTGGAGTTCTACCTCGGGGTGAGCATTACGCGGAACCGGAGGGCGCGCACACTTGAGCTGGGGCAGGCCAAATACGTGGCCGAGGTGCTGAAGCGGTACGACATGGAGGACTGCAAACTAGTGTGCAGTCCTGTCTCCACGACTTGTGAACTAAGTGCGGCAATGGCGCTGCAAACAAAAGAAGAGCGGGAGGATATGGCAGGGGTGCCTTACCAATCGGCGGTGGGCAGTCTCATGTACGCCATGGTGGTGACTCGACCGGACCTGGCCTACGCGGTGGGCCAAGTGAGCAGGTACGTGGCCGATCCAGGGCCACAACACTTGCAGGCGGTCAAGCGCATCCTCCGCTACCTGCAGGCGACGCGGCACGCGCACCTGAGGTTCGACGACAAAGGGCGGACAGACCCTTTGCGCCTGGTCTGCTACTCGGATGCAGACTATGCTAGGGATGTGGACAAGCGGAAGTCCACATCCGGCTACGTGTTCTTCCTCGCCGGTGTAGCGGTCTTGTGGTGCAGCAGGAAGCAGGACTGCGTCGCCACCTCCATAGTGGAAGCTGAGTACATTGCGCTGACTGAGGCGGTCAAGGAGGCGGTGTGGCTCCGCAGGTTGCTGGGGGAGCTGGGCGTGCCGCAGCTGGAGCCTACGGTGGTACAAGAGGACAACACCGGCTCCATCTCGCTGACCAAAAACCCGACACAGCACAGGAGGACAAAGCACATCAACGTCCGTTATCACTACGCACGGGACATGGTCAAGAAGGGGCAGGTGGTGCTGCAGCACTGAAGCACACACAACATGCTTGCGAATTGCTTGACCAAGGCGCAACCAGCGGACCGGCACGCGATGAGCGTGGCCGGACTTGGGATGACCAGCAATGACGGGCTGGAGGGCAGAGCGGAAGATGAGTGAGAGCAAGCAGGAGCAGCGGGCATGGCAGGTGCAAGGGGGAGAATGTTGAAAAATTGCCCCTCCGCATGCCCAAGTGCGGCGTCGGGAGGCGCCGACGAGCAACCAGAAACTTGAAATGCCACTCCGGTGGATCTGGTGACTCGAAGATTGCTCGGATCCTAAACTGAAGGGCTGCCCCTGAAATTTGAAGAGTGGCTGAATTCGGTGGAAGTTTTTTCATCGGAATTGGACAAGTATCGAGGGAGATATGGCCTTCCAAAGTTGGGGTATGCGCAGCGGCTCTGGGAGCCGACTGGGACTCGAAATCCGGACGACAATCGACCGGACCGAGTAACAAAAATACCATCTGGAGAAAATGCTCCGATAGGCCTGCCGAGGCGTCCAGTGGATGATCCGCCTGATCAGGTGGATCATCCACCGGATCTAGTAGTGCAGGTTGTTACTGAGGGACTTAGCCAAAAACCTGGCTCAGCGTCTGAAACTCAGTAGTAAGTTTTGTTACTCGGGGACTTGGTCAAAATTCTGACTGTAGGTCCACGGACAAGTTTCGAACCTCATCACACCCCATCACCAAACGCGACCTAAAAGTGAGTAGGGTGCGTGGAAACAGTGCAGGGGACCCCCACACCATGTGCAATGGGATATGCGCCTTGGGAAAGGCGCTTCGCACGTGAACGAAGGCGCCACGGCGAGTGGCGGCGTCAGGTTTCTGTGGTGGGTGAGACCTGCGCTTCGACAAGCATAGCTTTGCCTACGCTTGGTCGAATCGCGCGCAGTTTGGTGCGTTGGAGAGATCATGACTAGCACTATAAATGATGTGATCATGTCTATTTTCAAAAACTAATGCAAAACGACGTTATTCCCTTTGCAAACTGACTGTCTCTAAATTCCTACTCATTTAGCGTGAGGCGACCAGAAAGATCACGCTCAGTCTCAGATTCGCCCAAAACAGTAGATGTGTACCACTAGAGGTGATCAGACCAACGTCGGGACCGCATCCATGTGGATCTCATCCTGACAGATATGTCAACGAGGACGGATTTTGATTGCTGGGAGACCCTCTTCCAAGTCGGGGCCACTTCAGAGGGGTTTGACCCTTCTACCATAGTCAGTACCAGGTTACGGACCGTGCTTAGGTGCTGACAGTGGCTCGGGCGATGCGCGGACTCCTTTACGCAATGCCTCGCAAGACTTCCATGGAATTTCTCCCCTTCCTTGGAGAGGTCCGCACAGGCGCGGGTGCTGACCCACGTCGGGACTGGGAGCTGGCATTGTCGCTGCTTGCTGCAGAGACGCACGCCACCTGCACGAATCACGTATGCGCCTTCCACTCCCTTTGTCAGGGACCTGCCGAGCTTGGAGCCACTTATTTGCAGCACGCCATGCGCATCTACGCGGACCTTGGGACCGCAGGAGGGACACAGCTGTGGGCGCTTCGCACGCTCATGATTGGAGTGCGTTTTGAGCACGCCGACATCTTTACGAGGTACAGTGACGCTGCGCTTGAGCCCTTCTCCACCTCCCTTCAGCTTCTTCGTTGGGCGCTTCAGCTTTTTCTCTAGGTGACATTCGCTCGTGAGGCAGCCATGGCCCACCAGGAGAGTTCACTTGCTGCACCAATCATCGCGTCAACAACGACGCCTCTCTCACTGTTCATTTCTCCATCCTCTGGCACTACCTCCTCTTCCCCTTCCACCCCAGCTACCCCGACTCAGACGTAGCATGTGGCAGCATCAGCATAGGGAAAGAAGAGCAAAAAGAAGCGTGG
Organism: Penium margaritaceum; assembly: GCA_023375785.1. NCBI lineage: Eukaryota > Viridiplantae > Streptophyta > Zygnematophyceae > Desmidiales > Peniaceae > Penium > Penium margaritaceum. Next base: position 126,081 of record SZWC01004350.1, read on the forward strand.
CTTGGGCCAGCAACAGTCACCGCAGTAGCAGTCATCAGGCGGTAGCAGTGGACGCACTGTTCACTGCTACAACTGTAAAGGCGCTCACCGCTACACCGAGTACCAACAGGCGCTCGACTGGGCGTGGATCACTCACGGTCTTCAGGCTACACACGCACAGCATTCTAAGTCGAGCAGCATAGCCTATGGTTGCATAGCGACCACAGCCGTAGCAGTTCTTGCTTCCCCACCGGCGAGCAGCGGAGACCCAAACCCCCGTGACTGCACCATCGCCGAGCTCCGTCAGCTCCTGGCACTTTGCTCTGAGGAAGGTGCGAGTGTGTCGTCACAGCCGGGTGGTTCACAAATTGTTTCTTCATCTGTTCTCGTCTCTCGTGATAATCGTGTGGGGGAGCACAGCTGGCATGTGATGACGATGGGCGTAATAATACATATTGGATTTTTGTGTCTCACTTGTGCGCCCTTCGTCGTTGTCCCTCCCCTGTTGCAAAGCGCCCATTTGCAACTGAGTGCTCCATTGTTCGTTGCACCATGACGTCCTCCAGTCGTGATTTGGGTGGCACTTGGATCATCGATTCTGGTGCCACTCACAACATGACATGTCGTCTTAGTGACTTTGTTGTCCTCGGCCTTGTGACGTCTGTTTGCTCTGTACGCATAGGCTCTGCTCCGTCCTTGCCAGTCCGGGGTGTTGGGGTTGTGTGCTTCGATGGTCCGGCTGGCCCCTTGTATCTCTCCGACGTGCTTTTTGTGCCTGACCTTGAGCTCAGCTTGCTCTCTGTGCGTGCCTGCACTTTGATGGGACTCTTAGTGGAGCCCACTGCTGACTCCGCGACAGTGACAGCTCTTGATACTCGCACTATTGTTCTTTGTGCCTCTGTTGTGGATGATCTGTATCGTGTCCCTTGGATCTTTTCTTCTCCTTGCTCCCCTTTCCCACCTCCTTGTGTATTTGTCATTGGTGTCCCGTCTGCTAAGCACCAGTGCCTACTGCATCACCGTCTGCATCATGTGGGCTCCCACACTATGCCCAAGCTCATTGGGACACATCCCGCCTTCCGTCTTGACGCAGCCTCTTTCGAGAAGCCGTCTAAGACCGATTGTCTGTCTTGCGCTCAGGGTAAGATGCATCGCTGCACCTACCGTGACCCCCGTTCTCGAGCCCTTCGTCCCCTCGAGCTGGTCCATTTGGACCTTCTCGGTCCTCTCCCTATCGATTCCTTATCCGGTCAGGGCCGATATGTCTTGACCTTGACCGATGACTTCACCCGGATGCGGTAGGTCTACAAACTGTGCTAGAAGAGTGATGCCGCTCTCGCGGTTTGTCTCTGGCTAGTGATGGGTAGGCGTCAGTCTCGCCACTCGTTGCACACCTTCCGCTCGGATCGCGATGGCATGTTTCTTGGTGAAATTGACAGTTTCTTTGCCGAGCGTGGGATTTTTCACCAAGTCTCTGCTCCTGCCACTCCTCAGTAGAACGCTGTCTCTGAGCGCTGGAACCGCACCATGGAGAATGCGGTTCGTGCGATGCGGTCTGTGTGCGGTCTCCCGGAATCCTTTGCCTTCGAAGGATTTGCCTACATGACGTGGGTCTGGAAATGCCTCCCGCACGGCCCTCTTCTGGACCACGTTACAACGTATGAGCTCTAGTTTGGTCACCATGCCGATCTGCGTCTTGCTCGTGTCTAGGGCTTAGTGGCCTCTGTGTGGTACACGGAGGATCTGCAGGGGTCCATGGTCTCTTCGCAGGGTCGCTTGTGTGCCTTTGTTGGAATCTCCCCGCGGTCGAAGGCGTGGCGTTTTTTGGACCCAGCGTGTCGTCACATTGTTGAGTCCCGCAACGCGCTCTTCTTTGAGTCTCTCACCTACTGCGATCTGACCTCAACTGTGTCAATGTCTTTCACACATGTTCATACGTGTAAGGTTTCTCGACGGATGGGAGAGTCTGAGCCTACGAGCACCACTCCTCCAGTTGATGTGTCCGTTTGGGCCCCCCTCAGTTCTCGGTCTCCGGCTCTTGATGATCGGGCGATCATCAATGTTGGCCCAGAGACCTCTCCCACCCAGCCTGTCTTCTCTCATGCGCCCTCACGCCCCACGAACACCCATGATGTTACCCCTCTGTCGACCGGTACTCCTGTCTCTGAGGGCGGTCCTGCTGCCACTCCCAATCATACGTCTCCCATTAGTTCACCAGCCTCTCCTCCCACTGTATCACCTTCCCCTCTGCCTCAGTCCTCATTGGATGTTGTCGCTCCTATCTTTGAGCCTGCGGTTAGCCCTTTGAGCCCAGGCTACACGCATGAGCCCGGTGGTCATCTTCAATTGTTGGGCTCTGTAGCCCAGCGAGTGTCAGGTCCCGCACCCAGGCGCTCCACTCGCAGCATTCCGAGTGGCGATCCCGGCACAAAGGCCCTCAGCCTGAGTTTCTGTACAAATCAAACAAAGGTACATGCAACATTTCATGTAGGGTACAATCTCGTCACTCCCGAGTTTTGTACCGCTTCTGATGCAGCAGCTGACCTTGTGGTCGCCAAGCCTAGTTTTGAGGCGTATACACGAGCCACTCAGAGCTCTCCCTCGTTGGCGCCTGATTCGGGAATACTGAGGGACGCCCTCTCATCAGAGGATGCTGACGCCTGGTGTGGTGCCTGCGAGGATGTGCTTCGTGCTATCCAAGAGCACGGAGTTTATGAGCTAGTTGACTTTCCACCTGAAAGGAAGGCAATTCGGGTCAAGTGGGTCTTTCGCAAGGAGGTGAAGCCGGATGGCTCACTGGAACGCCACAAGGCTCGCTTGGTCATCAAAGGGTACTCGTAGATTGAGGGCATTGATCACACTAACACCTTTGCCCCTGTCGGCCGCATGGCCTCAGCTCGCGCTTTGTTTGGTGTGGTGGCTCAACATGACTGGGAACTGCACCAGATGGATGTGAACAATGCGTTCCTCCATGGCTCTCTAGATGAGGAGATTTAAGTGGCCCAGCCACCAGGCTTTGAGGACGGTGACAAGGTCTTGCGCTTGCACAAGTCCTTGTACAGAATCAAGCGGTCTCCTCGGTGCTGAGGCTGGGAGATCACAGGCTCTCTGACTTATGCGAGATATGTACAGAGCGAGGCATATCCCTCTCTTTTCATTCGACAGGCGCCTTAGCGGTTCACTGCCATCCTGGTCTATGTGGATGACCTCCTGATCGCGTCTTCCTCCATGGAGGCTGTGAAGGAGGCAAAGGTGGTCCTCCAGAGTACCTATTGGACGAAGGACCTTGGTCTTGCAGTGGTGTTTCTTGGCATGGAGATTGTACGAGACCGCAGACACTGGACTCTTCTGTTGCATCAGGCCCGATATGCACGCGTAGTGGGGGAGCGTTTCAGTGACCCCCTTGGCGGAGTGCCCACGGCCTCCAACCCTCTCACACCTGACGGGTAGGACACCTTGAAGGTGGATGATCCCAGATAGATGGGGGAGACGGTGGATGTGACCTTGTACCTCCGCCTCATCGAATCTCTGATGTACCTGGCCACTACCGGACGCCCAGACATCGCTTTTGCCGTCAACCTCCTTACACAAGTTTCGCAAGCTCCAAGTGCTAGAGCCATGCAAGCAAATGTACGAGTGGTACGGTACGTGGTTTCCAGGATGTACCTTGCACTCTGCTTTTGCTTGGCAGTACTTGGTGGTTCTTGACGGCTATACCAACAATGACTGGGCCTGGAGCCCAGATGGACGCAGTTGCACCGGTTACGTGTTCCTACTCATTGGTACCGTTGTGTCCTGGCACAGTGGGAAGCAGGGCTCCATCGTACGTAGCTCGTCGGAGGCAAAGTATGTTGCTCTGGGTGCAGGAGCTGCTGAGGCATTGTGGCTGCAGTGCCTGTTCCTTAAGCTCGGTCATTCAGTGCCTGCCATTGTGCTTTGTTGTGACAACCAGAGTACTCTTGCCATTGCGACGAACTCTGGTGTCTTTCATGCTCGGACAAAGCACATTGCGGTTGAGTATCACTTTGTGTGTGGTCTGGTGGAGCGACACGTGATTTCCGTCATATGGGTCGGTATTGACATGCAGCGTGCTGACTTCTTGACAAAGGCACTGGCGCGCAAGAAGTTTCTAGTGGCCATTCGTTCCGTTGGGCTTCACCCCTTGCCTGAGAATGGTTGAGTATGGGGTATCTCTGTGTCTATGTTACAACCGTTTTTACACTCGTCGTTGCACTCGTTTTAGTGCTACACATGTATGGACATGCGTACCATCGGGTCATGGGGGAGTGTTGTGATTTTTGACGTTCCTATCGACCTGTACAGTTCACTGTGACCACTCGGCCGTGTCTATGCTCGTGCAGATCCCTGATGAGGACGCAGGTGGGACCGGGGCGTTGTCTGGTGGTGGACTACCTGCTCGAAGCTGATCGACGGTTGCCCGAGAGTCCTGGATGCAGTCTGGGACCTTCTGCAGGTTTTTTTGTGGCTTGTAGGATTTTATCGGTGGACTGGCCGTGGGCCCGATTTGCATGTCTTTGCATTGTGTGTCCACCGTTTGTTGCCGGATGCATGCATGTGACCAGTCGTAGCGTCCGGCTTGAGATTTCGCACGTGTAGGTTCAGACGGCGTAGCGTTCTGACTTGTCTGCGCTGAGTTACGGCCAAAACAGTGGCTTTGGGCCGGTTTTAGGACAGAACTTGCCCTGCCGCGTGCGACACCCGCCGTGCGCCGTGACAGGTACTTATGCCATGGACCTGTCATTTGTCATTCCTTTCTTCAAATGCTACTTAACTATTCTGCCACTTTGCCTTGTGTTCCCTAGTCAGACCCTTGCCATTGTGTGTGTTGTTATTTGTGACGTTCCTGTCAACCTATACAGCTTACTGTGACCACTCGTCCGTGTCCATACTCGTACAAATCCCAGATGTTGACCGTGGTGGCACCGGTGCATCATGTGGTGGTGGACTACCAGCCTAGAGCTAACCGACGACCGTTCTAGAGCTCTGGACACTACCACACACCTCTTTCAGTTTTCTTCTACAGCACGCAGAGGTTTATCGGTGGACAAGCCCTGGGCCCGATTCGCATTTTTTGCATTGTGTATCCACCATTTGATGTCGGATGCATTTATGTGGCCAGCCGTAGCGTCCAGCTTTTGACTCTGTACGTCTAGGTTCAGACGGCGTAGCATTCTCATATGTCTCTGCAAGTTTACGGCCAGAACAGTGGTTTTTGGGCAGATTATGGGACAGATCTTGTACTCCCGCGTGCGACATCCGCCGTGCGCTACGGCAGTTACTTATGCCATGGACCTGCCATTTGTCATTTCTCTATGCAAATGCTATTGAAGCGTTCTGGCACTTTGCTTCTGTCTCCTAGCCAGACCCTTGCCGTTGTGTGCACGACTTGTGACCGTCGTCACCGCTTGACCAGGCACTGACGCCTAGTTAGTGGCTGTGTCGCAAGGAAGCTACCACGTATCTTCTCATGGTATCAGAGCAGTGAGATTGGTCTCACCAAGCTATGCAGCAAAGATGCAGCAGAGTAGAAACAGTGGGAGTCATTTTGCAGCAGACCCACACGGACCTATCGACAACGACAACGGAACGCCGTTAACGTCGCTCACCATCACCACCTGAGATTGCATCAGCAGCAGCTGTTAGCGGCAGTAAGGAAAAGCTGTAGTAGACTACTGTCGCCAACAACAGCCAACATTAGCAATGAGCAGCAACATGCAGCAAGGCGGCGACAGCGGTGGCAACAACGCGTAGCGACAGTAGAAGCGCGCGGCGTCAGGAGCAGAGCAGCAACATGCAACGGCAGCAGCACAAGAGCAGCGTAGTTGCAGGGACAGCACCAGTGGTGGTAGCAGCACAGCAGCAGCATAGTAGTAGTGGCAGCAACAGCAGCAGCAGCGCGCATTGGTGGAAGCAGTGTGTAGTAGTCGTAGCACGCAGCATCAGCAGTAGCGCATAGCTACAGCCACGGCCAAGCACGCAATCCCCATGTGGCTGCCCCGCACGCATCTGTGCGGCTGCTACTGCAGTTGACGCCGTAGCAACAGCAACTGAGCGGAAGCTGCGCAACGGCTTCCGCTCAGCATCCGCGTAGCTGCTGCGGAGCAGTCGCCTGCTCGTGCAACAACCGCGAAGGTTGACCAAAAAAACGGAGGGAAGGCGAGCTGACGTCAGCATTTCCCTTGCTGACGTCATCATGTCATGCTGATACCAACAACTTCCTGCTGACTTCCGCACTTGTCTTAGTGAAATTTTTGTTCGAAGGGTCAAACATTGCCAGCTTTTCAACTCCACAAAAAACCCTCACCTCGTTGATGTCTCGGCCCATATTGAGTGTTGCCATGGCTCTGTCCGGCGAGAAGGAAAAAAGGGTACTAGATTTCTCTTGTTTTTCCTCAAGGGTCATGAGCCCACGTTTGCAGGCTACTGAGGACCTAAAGAGCCAGCAACACGAGATGCGTCGCCTGTAGCGAGAGCAGATTGACGCCATCCGTACACTCACCGGTTCCTTGAGGATATTCCATGATTCCACGACACAAATTCTGAGGGAGCGGCCGGGGTCGCACCCTCTAAAGAGTAGTCAGCTCCAGTACCGGAGTTAGGAGCTAAAGCCGACCCGCCACCTCTTGATCCTTTGGACGAGGCCAATCCGTACAATCACACCAGCTCTTCTTCTAGCTGACTTCCGCCCGTGAGGTAGCCGTGGCTCATCAAGAGACCTCCATTGCTGCCGTATTCACTGCATCACCACCAACGCCCCTCCTACAGACTCCTTCTCCATCCTCTGTCACGTTGTCCTCCTCCCCTTCCACCTCGATTACATTGTCTCAGACACAGGGTGTCGCAGCAGCAGCACCAGGGAAGAGGGGGCGATGGAGGCGCGGCTCGGGCCACCAGCAGTTGCAGCTACCGTCGTCATTCGGCAGTGGTAGTGGATGCTCCGTTCAGGGAGGTGCGAGTGTGTTGTCACGACCGGGTGGTTCACAGACTGTCTGTTCATCTGTTCTTATGGCTCGAGATGACTCGTGTCGAGGGGCACAGTCGGCATGTGATGACGATAGGCCTGATTATACGGATTGGATTCATGAGTCTAAGCTTTGTGCCCTTTGTCGTTCCTCCCCATCTGCTGCCCAACGTCCATGTGAGGTCGAGTGTTCCATTGCCCGTTATAGAGTGACGTCCTCTAGTCGTGATTCCAATGGCACTTGGATCATCGACTCCGGTGCCACTCATCACATGACCTGTTGTCGTAGTGATTTCATTGTTCACGACCCTGTTACGTCTGTCCGTTCCGTTCGCATAGGCTCTGGTAAGTCCTTGCCAGTCCAGGGTGTATGTTTTGATGGTCCGTCTGGCCCCTTGTATCTTTCTGAGGTACTGTTTGTGCCTGACCTTGAGCTCAGTTTGCTTTCTGTACGTGCTTGTACACTGATGGGACTCTCTGTGGAGTACACTAAAGAGTCCGCGACTGTGTCTGCCATTGACACTCGTAGCGTTGTTCTTCGTGCCTCTGTTGTGGATGGCCTTTATCTTGTCTCTCAGACTTCTTCTCCTTGCTCCCCCTCCTCTTCCGCTCGTGTTTTTGTCACTGGTGTACTGTCTCCTGAGCACCAGCGATCGCTTCATCGCTGCCTGTGTCATGTAGGCTCTGACACTTTGTCCAAGCTCATTCGGACACAACCCGCTCTCGGTCTTGATGCGCCTTCTTTCGAGAAGCTCTCCAAGACTGACTGTCGCTTTTGTGCTCAGGGTAAGATGCATCGTTGTACCTACCCTTACTCCCGTTCACGCACACTTTGCCCTCTAAACCCTCTCTAAGAAGGTCCATTCGGAACTTCTTTGTCCTCTCCCTATCGATTCTCTATCCGATCAGGATCGATACGTCCCGACCCTTACTGATGACTTTACCCGGATGCGGTGGGTCTATAGCCTGCGCCAAAAGAGTGACGCCACTCTCGTGGTTTGCCTCTGGCTAGTGATGGCTGAGCATCAGTCCCGCCACACGCTGAACACCTTCCGCTTGGATCGAGCGGCGAGTTTCTTGACGAGATGGACAGCTTCTTCACCGAGCACAAGATTTATCACCAGGTCTCCGCTCGTACTACTCCTCAGCAGAACGCTGTCCGTGAGCGCTCGAACCGCACCATGGAGGGTTCGGTTCGCGCTATGTGGTCTGAGTGCGGTCTTCCGGAGTCCTTCGCTTTTGAAGGCTTTGCCTACATGACTTGGGTCTGGAACTACCTCTCGCACGGTCCTCTTCCGGACCACGTCACACCGTATGAACTCTGGTCTGGCCACTGTGTTGACTTGCGCCTCGCTTGCGTTTGGAGATCCTTGGCTTCTGTGTGGTATACCGAGGACCAGCAGGGGTCCAAGTCTCACCGCGGGGTCGCTTGTGTGCCTTCGTCGGCATCTCCCCACGGTAGAAGGCATGGCGTTTCTGGGCCCCTGCTCGTCGTTGCATTGTTGACTCCCGCGATGCGCTCTTCTTTGAGTTCATCACCTACCATGATGTGACGTCAATTAGGTTGTTGTCCATCACACACGTTCCCACGTGTCACGACGGATGGGGGAGTCTGTGCCTACGAGCACATCTCGCTAGGCTGATGTGTCTGATTGAGTAGGCTGTGTCTCTCCACTTCTCCGGCTCTTGATGACCCAGCAATCATCGTTGTCGATCCAGAGATATCTCCAGCATAGCCGGCTTCTACCCCTATCCCCTCGCACCTCACAAGTACCCATGATTCTGTACCTATGCGTACTCCTGTGACCGTACTTGTGTCCGCCGGCAGTTCTGCCTTTGTGCGTGGACCTGCCTCACCTGCTCCTACTGTCACATTGAATCCCGTGTCACCCACACCCACATCTCCTCGCATGGTATCACCAAGTCCCTTTCCTCAGCCCTCCCCAACTGTGATTATGCCCGTTTGTGAGCCTGAGGTACGCCCCTTGAGCCGGGGTAGCTCTAGTGAGCCTGGCAGTCGTCTTCAACCATTGGACTCCAGAGCTCAGCGAGTGTCTGGTCCCGCACCCTGGTGCTCCGCTTGCAGCATCGTGAGTGGTGATCTCGGTACAAAGGCTGTAGGCTTGAGTGTCCGTAGTGAGCATACAGAGGTACATCTAGCGTGTCCCGTAGGGCACGACCTCGTCACTCGCAAGTTTCATGTCGCTTGTGATGCGGCACCCGATCTTGTGGTTGTCAAACCTAGCACTGAGGCATGCCCTCTTACCACGCACAGCTCTCCCTCCATGGCGCCTGATCCGGGCACACTAAGGGAAGCTCTCTTGTCACAGGATGCTCACGCTTGGCGTGCTGCCGGCAGGGATGAGCTTCACGCCATCCGAGAGCACGGAGTTTACGAGCTAGTCGACCTTCCACCTGGGAGGAAGCATATTCAGGTCAAGTGGGTCTTTCACAACAAAGTGAAGCAGATGGCTCACTGAAATGCCACAAGGCTCGCTTGATTATCAAGGGGTACTCTCAGACACCTTTGCCCCTGTCGGCTGCATGACCTTAGCTCGACCTCAATTCGGTGTAGTGGCTCAGCATGACTGGGAACTGCACGAGATGGATGTGAATAATGCGTTCCTCCATGGCTCTCTAGATGAGGAGATTTATGTGTTTCAGCCACCCGGCTTTGAGGATTGTGACAAGGTCTGGCGCTTGCGCAATTCCTTATACGGCTTCAAGCAGTCTCTTTGGTGTTGTAACTAGGAGATCACTTGCACCCTGACTCGTGCGAGATATGTACAGAGTGAGGAAGATCCCTCTCTCTTTATCCGACGGACGCCTGAGCGATTCACCGCCATCCTGGTCTATGTCGACGAACTTCTCATCGCGTCTCTTCACTTGAGGCCGTGAAGGAGGCCAAGGCTGTCCTCAAGACTGCCTACATGGTGAAGGACCTTGGTCCTACAGCGGTGTTTCTTGGCATGGAGATCTTGCGAGATCGCAGACGTCATACTCTACTACTACATCAAGCCCGATACGCATGTGTTGTGCTGGAGCGCTTCAGCGACCTTCTTGGAGGAATGCCCACGGCTTCCACACCTCTCACGCCTGATGGGTAGGATGCCCTGAAGGTGGACGATCCCTCACAACTTGGGGAGACAATGGATGTGATCCTGTACCTCCGTCTCATCGGATCTCTGATGTACCTGGCCACTACCACATGTCCTGACATCGCATTTGCCATCAACCTCCTTGCCTAGTTTTCGCGGGCTCCATGCGCTAGAGCCCTTCACGTGGATGTGCAAGTGGTGTGGTACGTGGTCTCCACACCGTACCTCGGACTGTGCTTTCGCCGGCAATGTTCGTTGGTCCTTGATGGCTACACTGACAGCGACTGGGCCTAGAGCCTAGATGGATGCAGCCGCACATGTTACGTCTTCCTGCTCGGTGGGACTGCTGTGTCCTTGTGCAACGGGAAGCATGGCGGCATTGAGCTAGAAACCTAGGCAGTAGGTTGGGGCAGCATGCGTTGTTGATGCAGCGTGCGGGCTTCCACGCTCGTTCCTAAGTCTGCTGCCCCCTCAGTTTGTTGCTCTAGAGACTAAGTCTGGAATCTCTGGGTTTGTTACTCAGAAGTGCGCGCGTCAGTGTTAGTGCCAGAAAGCAGCTGAAAACTGGAAGTAACTGATTGGCAATGAAGAATAAGCAACAATGGAGAACCCCTCCAAGTTCTAGGTACCCCCCACTACTATAAAAGTTGTTACTCAGCTAACCAGCCAATCAGAAAACAGTGGTAGGCCTGTTTTCTGGCAGGCAGGGTTTTCTCGGTGAGCCTTGCCAGACGCCCGACAGCCCAAGACCCGGGCGTCATCCATTTTGCTTGAAAACTAGACCATACCATAACACCGACGCTGCAAACGCAGTCATGCGGTCAGAATCAGCTACAAAAATAGCTACAAGAAGTTATGGCTGCACGAACCCAGGCGGTGCCTATGAGAGTCAACAATTCCAAACAGGGCCATACAACAGAAGACATGGACCTTAGGCATCGCTAGATGCTGCAGACGCAATGCCACAGCCAGACACAGCGCTAGGTGCATGCAAACTGCATCCGCAGTGGCAGTGACTACCGGTGGCCCGACCACCGAGGAGGCCTGCCGATGGAGCTAAGCCCATTGCCAGAGGCAGGAGGCTCCAGCGACGAGTGAGTGAGCAACACTCGAGCGGTGTCAAGTCTCGCCGTCAGTCATCTGCACGTTGATGTACACAAGCCGGGAGGACACCATAGAGAACAATGAGACATGCACAAAAACCAATACTCTCCCATGACTCACAAGCGTAGTGCACATGTGCCGGCAGAGACACAGTCAATGACCAAACTCCCCCAGGCCAAGCAGAGACTCAAGCAAGGACAGAGAGAGTCACTTACGAAAGCATGCCGACTGAACTCACAGCCTTCTTGAATGAGTTGCTCTTCAGTGCCTTGGTCAAGAAGTCAGGTAACTGCCGTGCTGTTTCAACCCACACGATGCTGATGTTGCCTTCATGCAACAATGAACGGACATAGTGATACTCAACATTAATGTGCTTTGTGCGTGTGTGATGCACGCTGTCATTGTCGGCGATGGGCGTGGCACTCAGTCACAGTGCAACATGATGGATGCGACGGACTGGCGTAGCTCGGACAACAGACAACGCAGCCACACACTATCACATGCGCCTGAGCCAAGAGCAATGTACTCAGCCTCAGCAGTGCTATGTGCAATGAATCCCTGCTTGCCACTGCGCTAGGACTCAGCAGTGCCGCCAATGAGAAAGATCCAGCCTGTGCAACTTTTGCCGTCCGGACTGTCGGCCCAGTCATTACGGTGTAGCCCACCGAGACAACAGACGGCTGACGACGGAACATGAGACCTCGCCGAGGAGTCAAGAAAACATAGCGCAGTACTCGGATTGCGGCCTCATCGTGGAGCTGACGCGGCTCCTGAGACAACTGGGCCAGGAGGTTGACGGCGAACGCGATGTATGGGCGCGTCGTCGTTGCCAGGAACATCAGTGACCCGATGACTCAGAGGTATGTGTTCACGTCAATTGGCTCCCCCACGGCTGGGTCAGGACTCTTTAGCTTTGCCTCGCCATCGGGTGACATGGGTGAGGATGCGCTCGACACAAGTGGCAGGTCCTCTGCAAAGCGGGTGGACAACGTCTGCACATAGGCGACCTGGTGGATGTGCGGGACGCCCTGGGAGTGATCATGCTTGAGTTCCATGCCCAGGAAGACCCTGGCAGACCCAAGGTCCTTCATCTGGTAGGCGGCGTGCAGCAGATCCTTGGCACGAGAAGAGCGGTGAAAGTCTGGCCTCGCAGACTGACAAACACAGCGGGGTTAGCGGTGCTGCGCTGGAGCTCGCCACGAAGGAGCGTGCTGTTGATCTCTTGGTTCCAACACCAAGACAACTGCTTCAGGCCATACAAGGCCTTGCGCAGTCGCCAGACTCTCCCAGGTGTTTGGATCCTCCGGGCGTGCTGTGGAGCGGACTAAGAGGGTGTGTGCACCTCGTGCCCCAGGTGGGATGCGCGCGAGTGCAGCCACGACAGCGCACCAATGCTCATTATGGAGCATGGAGTAGCCCAGTGCGGAGCCCGAGTGGAGGTCTGCAATGATGGCCAAGGTGGTCAGGCCGAGGGCCTTGGTGCCAGGGTCCTAACTCACGACCATGTGAGCGGAGGAGACACGTGGAGCCACGGGGGGTCGAGGCGCCACGGAGCGCGGAGCGATGGTCTGCGTACTCACCGACGGTCTGGGTCGGAGGCTGCCACCTGGGTCCCTCGTGTTGCGTGGCAGGGCAGGTGACAGCGCTAAGTCCGTTGGGCTGATGGAGGCAAACGGGGTTGCTGGCCCGGAGGGACCAACAGACGCGACTGGGTCTGCTGGACCACAGGGACCAGCGGATGCAACTGGGGTTGCCGGCCCGGAGGGACCAGCGGGCGCGACTGGGGCTGCTAGCCCAGAGGGACCAGCGGACGCGGCTAGGAGTGCCGGCCCGGAGGGACCTGCAGATGCGACTGGGGTTACCGGCCCGAAGGGACCAGCGAGCGCGACTGAGGCTGCTCGCCCTGAGGGACCAGCGGACGCGACTGGGGGTGCCGGCTCGGAGGGACCTGCGGACGCGACTGGGGGTGCCGGCCCGGAGGGAGCAGCGGACGCGACTGGAAGTGTCCGCCCGAAGGGACTAGCGGACGCAACTGGGGGTGCCGGCCCGGAGGGACCAGCGGACGCGACTGGAGGTGCCGGCCCGGAGGGACCAGCGGACGCGACTAGGGGTACCGGCCCGGGGGGACCAGCGGACGTGACTGGGGCTGCTGGCACGGAGGGATTGAGGGACGTGTCATCCGGAAGCTGAAGGACGGAGGACAGAATCACCATTCCCCCACACGACGGTATAGANCCGGCCCGGAGGGAGCAGCGGACGCAACTGGAGGTGTCCGCCCAAAGGGACTAGCGGACGCAACTGGGGGTGCCGGCCCGGAGGGACCAGCGGACGCGACTGGAGGTGCCGGCCCAGAGGGACCAGCGGACGCGACTGGGGGTGCCAGCCCGGGGGGACCAGCGGACGTGACTTGGGCTGCTGGCGCAGAGGGACTGAGGGACGTGTCATCTAGAAGCTGAAGGACGGAGGACAGAATCACCATTCCCCCACACGACGGTATAGACACGGATGAGCCAGAGCAAATGAGGTCGTGAGGAAACAGGTCCTCAAAGAAAACGGCGTCCCGAGACTCAACGATGTAGTGTTGGGAGGGATCCCAGAAGCGCCAGGCCTTGGACTGATGAAAGACACCGAGGAAGGTGCAGGGGCATCCGCGAGGGGCGAGCTTGCCGCCCTGTTGCGGGACAGGCAGCCACACAATGGCCAACAGCCCCAGGCGCAAGCTAGGCGAAGGTCAGCTCGCTGACCGCACCAATGCTAGTACGGTGTGGATTGGTAGGGAAGGGGACCGTGGGGAATCCAGTTCCAGACCCAGGTCATGTAGGCCATGGCTTCAAATACAAGCCATCGGAGAGACCAGACTCAACCCGCATGGTGCGGACGGCGTCGGCCATAGTGCGGTTCCACCGTTCCAAGACACCATTCCGGGCGGGTGTGTAAGGTGCGGACGTCTCATGGCGAATTCCGCGGGAGGCGAGAAAGGTCGTGGCTTCACCTGGGTACTCACCGTCGCAATCGGAGCGAAAGCGGCAGAGAGAGCGGCCACACTCGCGCTCCGGAAGGACAAGCCAGTCCTAGATGGTGGGGTCGACATTGCTCTTCTGACAAAAGTATAAGACCCAGCGGTAGCGAGAATAGTCGTCAGTGAGGGTGAGGACGTAGCCACCATGCTCGCCAACAGACTCGGTAGGGAGAGGACACATGACATCCGAATGGACAAGGTCGAGGGGGGCAGATGCATGGGAGGAAGACAAGGGATACGTGGAATGGTGCATCTTCCCCTGAGCGCAGTCAATGCACTCAGTTGGGCACGGGAGAGGAAAAGTCTCCGGGTCAAGGCCCTTGGCCGGCTGGGTGCAAAGCATGCTGACTACGGCGGCAGAGTCGACGTGGCAAAGGCGGCGGTGCAAGAGGTGAGTGTACTGAGGAGAAAGCGTACTGGTGACAAACACATGGCCTGTGGCGGCTGACGGGGAGGAGACGGAAGGAGACGAAGACAGACGAGGTACATGCCATAGGTTTCCATGGGCGGTGGCGTGTAGTACGACAAGACCAGACGTGCGCAACGACACAGTGCCAACACCACGCGAGTGCACAACATCTATGCTCATGCGGTCAAGGGCAGTGACGGACAAGAGGCTGAGCTCAAGACCGGGGACGAAGAGGACATTGGTTAGAAGGACGTCACCGGAGGGACCACGGAAACGAACGACGCCAACACCACGGACAGGCAACACCTGGCCATAGCATGTCCGGACACCAGAAACATCGCCTACTGGACCGAGCATACTAAAGGCCTCACGATAGGCCGTCATGTGATGCGTGGCCCCGGAGTCGATCATCTAGGTCTCAGCGGGGTCCTGGACCGGGGTCGCAAGATCACTAACGGTCACATGGCAGCAAGCAAGGGACGCGGACGCGGTGGAAGGAGGTGCAAATCGAGACTGCCAATCGTCAAGCCAAGCAACGTCGTCCCGGGAGGGGGTAGCGGAGACCATGAGAGATGACGAGATAGACAAAGAAACAGGCCATGACCGTAGCTCAATCTCAGTCATGCAGGCCTGGACAGGGGAGAAGAAAGTGATGCAACTCGCACTTCCCTGGGGAGGAGGGCGAGGGAGGCCGAGCTGGAGCGCGATGAACGGCTCCAGCTGGTGCTTTCGAGAGGATGGCCCGGGAGTGTAGACGGACTGCGGGGTGATGGCGCCGGAGCACGGGTAGAAGGAGGACTGCACCGGCGCCTACGGATGCGGCGTTGGTGTCGGTAAGACAAGCAAAACAACTGGAGTGGTGGAGCTGCTGGATGAGGCAGAGGTGTCAGAGCCGGCGACAATCACGGCGGCAGAGGCAAGAAGGCACTTGCACTGGCGACGCATGGTGGTGATGATGCGCGCCTCATCCGTCAGTAGAGGGCACGTGTACCACCCGTGCCCAGGCTGGCCACAGTTGTGGCAGACCGAGCTGCCAGCGCTGGACCCGGTCGACGACTGTTGCTGCTGCTGGTGCTGCTGCTGACCTTTGCCTTTCTTGGTCCGACGCTTCTTCTTCCCCGACGATGAGGAGGTCGCTGCGGCGGGGGAGGCGACGGCCACTGAGGCAACGGAAGGGGAGGCGACGGCCTCCGTGTGCTTGATTCGGGACTCTAGACGCGCTTCCTCAATGCGGAGGAAGAGCTCGTATGCCCAGGGCAGGAGGGTGCCCTAGGCCGCCATGGTGGAGAGAATGTCATGAGGGTAATGGACGAAGACGTCTGAGTATGCTTCGGTGGTACCGCGCTTGATGGTGAGGAGCGTGACCAAAGGGGGTGGGGAAGATTTCTTGAGGCAACGAAGGATGTCCTCTGCCCGCTGCCAGTAGGAGGTGACCGTCTCGATCTCCTCCATGTGCAGGGAGTTGAACTCCCGCAGCTGGCGGCTAGTCTCAGCATCGCTGGACAAGCGATGGGGACGAGTGAGAACGTGCCACGTGGCTGCAGGGTCTGGGGTGGCGCCAGCGGCGAATTCGCCTAAGAAGGGCTCAAGGGCGAGGTGGGAAGCCGGAGGGGCACCAGGGACGAGAGCTCGGACGGCACGACCAGCGTCATACAGCTGGTCGGCCAGGGTAGCGTCATACGGCAGGGTGTAGTATGCCCACAAGCCCTCACCCTACGCCCAGATGGGGAAGCTGAGCTCCCAGCTCCGAAATTGCTCGCCGGCCTGAAGCGGTGGCGGCGGCGTCTCAAAGTTCTTTTGCCTGCGGCCGGCACCCAGAGTGGGGCCAAGGACGTAGGTCATTGTCTCCTACTGGAGCAGAGTCTGTTGTTGCGCCAGGTATTGCGTGGTAGCAGACACAGCTGGGCTGGCACGCCTTGGAGGGGGAAAGGACGGAGGCGCATTGGGGGAAGACTAGGAAACTAACGGTTGCAGTGCCGCAAGCTGCTGCGTCAGGGCGGCGAGCTGATGCTAAAGAGCAACGAGGGGATCAGGATTATCGCCAACGACTTCAGAGGGATACTGGCGCCGTTGCTCCTGCTGCTGCTGCTGCTGCTGTTGCTTCCGTTGTTGCTGCTGCTCGTGCTGTTGCTGTTGCTCCTACTTCTCCTACTGTTCCTGCTGTTCCTGGTGCTCTTGCTGCTGCTGCTGCTGCTCTTGCTGCTACTGCTGCTGCTGCTGCTCTTGCTGCTACTGCTGCTGCTGCTGTGGCTGCTGCTATTGCTGCTGCTGCTGCTGTTGCAGCTGTTGCAAGAAAGGGGGGGTGGGGGTCCCCCCAACAGAGGAGGACCCCTCCCTAGTGGGGCTACCAGCCATGGTGTGATGCCCTTTGTTTTGTTTGTTTTTCTGTTTTTGTTTTTTTCTCTTTGGGGTTGCTGACATCAGCAGTAGCGCCTTGTTGAGGGCAGTGGACGTTCAACCCACCCTCACGATTGCTTCCCCCTTCCCTTGCCCCTTTCTTTGTTTTTTTCTACTTGATGATGTCAGTAGTGATGTGAGCAGCCGGATGCTGACGTAAGCAGTGGCAGTTGTTGGGGCCGCTACTGCAGCTGTTGTTGCTGCTGCTCCTACTGTTGTTGCTGCAATTTGCTGCTACTGTTGTTGCTGTAGTTTGCTGCTGCTGTTGCGGCTGCTGCTGCAATTGGTGCTGTTGCTGCTGCTACTGATGCTGCTACAGCTGTTGTTGTTGCAGCTCGCGCTGCTGCTGCTGCTACTGCTACTACTACTGTTGCTGCTGCTGCTTCGGCTGCAGTTGCAGCATCAATTACTGTTTTTGCGGGCTGCTTTGGCTGCTAGGGTTGCTACAGCAGCGAAGGCAACTGCTGCAACAGCGGTGACAAAGCAGGTGGGATGGGGGATTTTCTTGCTCCTTTTTTTTTCTTTCTTCCTCCTCGTCTGTCACAGCGGGCAGCTGTCCAATGTCAGCTACGAGCAGTGGGCTGTTGCTCGCTGGCAGCAAGCTACTACTCGCTGGCAGGGGGCAGCGAGTTGCTGCTCGCTTGCAGCGAGCAGCAAGCTGCTGCTCGCTGGCAGCAGCGAGCTGCTGCTCGCTGGCAACAGCGAGCTGCTGCTCGCTGGCAACAGCGAGCTGCTGCTCGCTGGCAGCAGCGGGCTGCTGCTCACTGCTCGCTCACAACGGGCAGCGAGCAGTAGCAGCAGTCGCTGGTAACAGCTACTCGCTACAGCAACTGCTGTGGCTAGCTGCTGCTGCTACACGTTGCTCCAGCTACTGTTTGCCGTTGCTACTGCTCGTTGCTGCTGTAGGCCAATGCTGCTGCGAGCTGCTGCTGCAGGCTGCTCCTGCTGCGGGCTGCTGCCGCTGCAGGCTGCTGCGAGCTGTTGCTTCTGGTTGCTGCTACTGCTACACGCAGTTTCTGCTGGCTGCTTCTACCACTATTCACTGCCGTTGCCTGCTGTTGCCGCTGCAGCTGTTGCGTGCTGGTGCAAGTAACTACACCTGGGTGACGTTGCCGCGTGCGTCGTCACCCACAGGTGTTGGACGCGGCCTGCCGCTCACCTCCTGGCATCACGTGTGGGGTTCTGTGCTGCCGAAAGTTATTCGGCAGTATTTCCCTTGGCCTTGTGGCCGTGGGAAAAAATCTCACGCTGCCACCGGGCGGGTCAATGCTGCCGGAAAAAATCCAGCAGCATTTCCCCTACACTGGCGCGTATGGGGGTCCGCCGGCGTTGTCTGGCACCTGTACGCCAGTCTTCTGCTGTTGCTGCTACGCTCTGGCTCTAATACCAAGCTAGAAACCTAGGCAGCAGGTTGGGGTAGCATGCGTTGTTGATGCAGCGTGCGGGCTTCCACGCTCGTTGCTTAAGTCTTCTGCCCCCTCAGTCTGCTGCTCTAGAGACTAAGTCTGGAAGCTCTGGGTTTGTGACTCAGAAGTGCGCGCACGAGTGTTAACGCCACAAAGCAGCTGAAAACTGGAAGTAACTGATTAGCAATGAAGAATGAGAAACAATGGGGAACCCCTCCAAGTTCTAGGCCCCCCACCCACTAGTGTAAAAGTTGTTACTCAGCTAACCAGCCAATAAGAAAATAGTGGTGGACCTATTTTCTGGCAGGCAGGGTTTTCTCGGTGAGCCCTGCCAGACGCCCGACAGCCCAAGACCCGGGCGTCGTCCGTTTTGCCTGAAAACTGGACCATACCATAACACCAACGTTGCGAAGAGTCTTGCGGTGAGAATCAGCTAGAAAAATAGCTACAAGAAGTTATGGCTGCACAAACCCAAGCAGTGCCTACGACAGTAAATGATGCCAGACAGGGCCATACAACAGAAGACATGCACCCTAGGTATCGCATGATGCTGCAGACGCAATGCCACAGCCAGACACAGCGCTAGGTGCATGGAGACTGCATTCGCAGTGGCAGTGACTGTCGGCGGCCCGACCACCGAGGAGGCCTGCCGATGGAGTTGAGCGCATTACCAGAGGGAGGAGGCTCCAGCGACAAGTGAGTGGGTCTCGGCATGCGTCGGCTCCACCGAGCGACACTCCAGCGGCGTCAAGTCTCGCCGTCAGTCATCTGCACGCCAATGTACACAAGCCGGGAGGACACCACAGAGTACAATGAGAGATGCACGAAAACCAACACATTGCACATAGCTCATCAGAGGCAGAGTACATTGCTCTGGGTGTAGGGGCTGCTGAGGTGGTATGGCTGCAGCGCCTGTTTCTTGAGCTTGGCCAGCCAGTACCCGCCATTGTGCTTCGTTGCGACAACCAGAGTGCTCTTGCCATTGCGAAGAACTTTGGTGTTGTCCATGCTCGCACGTAGCACATTGCGGTTGAGCATCACTTTGTGCATGATCCGGTGGAGCAACACGTGATCTCCGTCATTTGGGTTGGTGCTGACACGTAGCGTGCTGACTTCTTGACGAAGGCAGTAGCACGCGAAAAGTTCCTGGTGGCCATTCGTTCTGTTGGACTTCGCCCCGTGCCTGAGAGTGGTTGAGTGTGCGGTGTGACTGTGTCCGTGTCACATTTTTCGTTGTACCGGTTGTTGTACTCGTCTCACTACTTCACGCGTATTGACATGCGTACCATGAGGTCATGGGGGAGTGTTGTGATTTGTGATGTTCCGGTCGACCTGTACAGCTTATTGTGACTTCTCGGCCGTACCCATACTCGTGCATATCCGTGAAGAGGACCCTGGTGGCAGTGGTGCGTCATGTGGTGGCGGACTACCAGCGTGGAGCTGACTGACGACCGTTCCAGAGCTCTAGACGCTACTCGGGACCTCCTGCAGTTTTTGTGCAACTCACAGGAGTTTATTGGTGGACTAGCCGTGGGTCCGATTTGCATGTTTTTGTGTTGTGTGTCCACCGTTTGATGCCGGATGCATGCATGTGACAAGTCATACCGTCCGGCTTCTGATTTTGTACGTCTAGGTTCAGACGGCATAGCGTTCTGACATGTCTGCGCAAAGTTACGGCCAAAACAATGGTTTTCGGCCTGTTTCAGGACAGATATTGCACTACCGCATGTGACACCCGCTGTGCGCCGCGTCAGGTACTTATGCCATGGACCTGTCATTTGTCATTTCTCTCTGCCAATGCTATTGAAGCATCTTGACACTTTGCCTTGTGTCTCCTATCCAGACCTTGCCGTTGTGTGCACGACTTGTGACTGTCGTCACCGTTTGACCAGGCACTGACGCCTAGTCGGCAGCTGTGTCGCTAGGAAGCTTCCACGCATCTTCTCACCCACCCCCCCCCCCTCGGGCCTCTCGTAGCCCACTTGTCCACCCACTCGCCCGTCAATCGAGGCCATCGCGATTGAGGGCCGCGATGGAACTGGCGACCGGTGGGATGCCGAGAGGCGAGGGGGAGTGGGGGAGGGGGGGGTGGGACTGCGCTGGGTATTCTGGCCGACAAGCGTCCGCAGGAAGCTCCGCTCCATCTGTGGGGAGTGGAAAATCCCGTTTTGTTTTGTTTTACATTTTGTCAAACTTTACACCCTCATTTGATACAGAAAGAATGAAAAAACCCACTCCCTTATTACACTCAGGGTTTAGAGTTTATTTTTTGCGCAGGCACCTGCTCGGCCTCGTGGTAGCAGAGCCCCGCAGGTTCCGTTGTTGACGCATGGGGAGTCTCGGAAGGGCGACATTGTAAGTCGCCCCCATTCTCGCTCCACCATGTCTGAGAAGCCCCCATTATGAGAAAAATGGCTAGGTCGCCCCCATTCCAGAAAGTTATGGCCAGGTCGCCCCCACTTTTGGTGCTCTGGGGAGTTATGGTTAGAACGCCCACTAAGGATGAAATACTATTGACGTAGTGCTCCCACTTTTAGAAAATTTTGGCTAGGTCGCCCCCATTAATGAGGACGATGTAGCCATAATTCTCAGAATGGGGGCAAGTTTGGAAGCTAATAAAAAAATGGCAGCAACCTAGCCATAATGCTTTTTATTGGGGGCGATCTAGCCATTTGTTCTTAGAATCGGGGCGTCTCAGACATGGTCAACCAAAAATGGGGGCGACCTGGCAATTAGCCGGTCTCGGACCCCCCATGGAACATCCCTGTAAACCATTTACGTAAAATGATAAACCCTTATGTTAAGGAGTTTGTGATGATCGGGTCAAAAAGGTGACATCAGCATGTCGACGGCGCATCCATGCGACTTCGACATGCTATCTCTTGACAAAAAAGGGGCATATCGCTCATGTTTTAACAGTCGCCTCCGCGTGGAAAGGGCGGATGAGGCTTATTGTTCCGACACAGGGATGGATGGGATTTATTGCTCCGACGGAGGGGTGGATGGGGTTTATTGTGCGAAACTATGGGTATTTAGTCACTCCGCCCTTTGTCGTGATGTCGTGTGCGTCCGGGATGCGTTTTTTCCAGAAATCTGTGCTTGAGCAGCCGGACTGGCTGGGCTGGATATAGTTGCGCTCTGGCCTTCTACGGAGTGTGAGGGGAGAGGGAGGGTAGCTTTCCTGCTGCACGAATTCCTGAAAATCTGGGTGCACTCCCACGGCAATAGCAAGGGAAACCAGCCGAGTTGGA